>CM038706.1:4666439-4673939 GCA_021613375.1 Megaleporinus macrocephalus | reverse complement strand
TACTCTGCAATGGGCTAAAAGACTTATAAATTATAATAAAAGAGATGGGATATAAACTTAATGCAGTCAGTGTAATGCTGTTAAAGCATTAAAGGAGCAGTGTGTAAGATAGTAGGGCTGTGTATCGGCAAGAACCTGGCTATACAATACATATCGTGATACAGCGGCCACGATTCAGTATATCATGATATATTGCGATACTGCAAGCAAAGTGATATACTGTGATCTTTCAAATCATACTACTAAAACACACCACTGTATGAACAGGTTTGCCAATGTTTACAATAGCATTGCGCCCTTGTGCTGTTTGTTAATGTTGGAGTGGAGCTGAAAATGGATTACAGCACTGCCATCTAGTGGTCAGAGGTTTAAACACAACACACAATGATTCACTGTCCGCCAGGAATCTGTGTATCGATACTGTGTCTTTGAGAATCGATACAGTATCACTAAACATAATAAACCGATATTCAGTATTTTTTATATTTTCTTACACCCCTATAAGATAATGCAACTTGTGGAATTCATACTTATGAGCAGTATACTTATACTTATGTATACTTATTCATACAGTACGAGCGCTCCTTAAGTGAATAAATTCATAAACCATGTGAAAAGAATTAAAAAATCTACTAAAACAATTCAAGAAAACAACATAAATAAAATTATAGAATTCAAAATGTTGCATATTGTGACTCATTATGTCATTATATTATTACTATTATGAAAAAAACACACTTTATAGACCAGCTGCTGGTGTTTCAGCATTTCTTTGCTTATTTTTTATTTATTTATTTTATTTTTTGCATTGTTTCAATACCCAGTTTATTCAGATTAATACAGAGATGAGTCTGGAGTCCCATAAATATATGAGTAGTTGGACCACCCTAAAGGACCCCCAATCCAATGTGTGTGCATCTGTTCACACACTCTAAACACTCAATATTCTCATATAACCTATAACGGGCTAAACACAAGTAGGTGAAGGTGGTGTTACAGTTTACCTGTACACAAGTAGGTGAAGGTAGTGTTACAGTTTACCTGTACACAAGTAGGTGAAGGTAGTGTTACAGTTTACCTGTACACAGGTAGGTGAAGGTAGTGTTACAGTTTACCTGTACACAGGTAGGTGAATGTAGTGTTACAGTTTACCTGTACACAGGTAGGTGAAGGTAGTGTTACAGTTTACCTGTACACAAATAGGTGAAGGTAGTGTTACAGTTTACCTGTACACAAGTAGGTGAAGGTAGTGTTACAGTTTACCTGTACACAAGTAGGTGAAGGTAGTGTTACAGTTTACCTGTACACAAGTAGGTGAAGGTAGTGTTACAGTTTACCTGTACACAGGTAGGTGAAGGTAGTGTTACAGTTTACCTGTACACAAATAGGTGAAGGTAGTGTTACAGTTTACCTGTACACAAGTAGGTGAAGGTAGTGTTACAGTTTACCTGTACACAAGTAGGTGAAGGTAGTGTTACAGTTTACCTGTACACAGGTAGGTGAAGGTAGTGTTACAGTTTACCTGTACACAGGTAGGTGAAGGTAGTGTTACAGTTTACCTGTACACAGGTAGGTGAAGGTAGTGTTACAGTTTACCTGTACACAGGTAGGTGAAGATGGTGTTATAGTTTACCTGTACACAGGTAGGTGAAGGTGGTGTTTACAGTTCACCTGTACACATGTAGGTGAAGGTAGTGTTACGGTTTACCTGTACACAGGTAGGTGAAGGTAGTGTTACGGTTTACCTGTACACAGGTAGGTGAAGGTAGTGTTACAGTTTACCTGTACACAGGTAAGTGAAGGTAGTGTTACGGTTTACCTGTACACAGGTAGGTCAATGTAGTGTTACAGTTTACCTGTGCACAGGTAGGTGAAGATGGTGTTACAGTTTACCTGTACACAGGTAGGTGAAGGTAGTGTTACAGTTTACCTGTACACAGGTAGGTGAAGGTAGTGTTACAGTTCACCTGTACACATGTAGGTGAAGGTAGTGTTACGGTTCACCTGTACACAGGTAGGTGAAGGTAGTGTTACGGTTCACCTGTACACAGGTAGGTGAAGGTAGTGTTACAGTTTACCTGTACACAGGTAGGTGAAGGTAGTGTTACAGTTTACCTGTACACATGTAGGTGAAGGTAGTGTTACGGTTTACCTGTACACAGGTAGGTGAAGGTAGTGTTACAGTTTACCTGGTGGTGTGTAAGTGTGTTTTGTGCTGGTGTGAGTGAATCAGAGACAGCAGTGCCACCTCTGTCTCTGCAGAGCTGAGAATGATCCACCTCCCTAATAGTATCTGCTCTATGGTGGTCCTGTGGGGGTCCTGATCATTAAAGAACAGAGTAATAAAGTATACAGAGAATCAGATGAACTACAGTCTGTAAGTGGAGCTCCTGTATGGTCAGTGGAGCTGATACAGTGGACAGTGAGTGGAGGTCCTGTATGGTCAGTGGAGTTGATATAGTGGACAGTGAGTGTAGGTCCTGTATGGTCAGTGGAGCTGATACAGTGGACAGTGAGTGGAGGTCCTGTATGGTCAGTGGAGCTGATACAGTGGACAGTGAGTGTAGGTCCTGTATGGTCAGTGGAGCTGATACAGTGGACAGTGAGTGGAGGTCCTGTATGGTCAGTGGAGCTGATACAGTGGACAGTGAGTGTAGGTCCTGTATGGTCAGTGGAGCTGATACAGTGGACAGTGAGTGGAGATGTGAGGAGGTGGTGTTGGTGGAGATGAATAGATTATAGGTTTAGAGGTTTGTCTGGGTTCAGAGTTACTGAGCAGCTGAAATGTCATGAAGTGCCTGCATGTGGGTGGAAAACAGATCTTCTTGCAGTCCTCCATCACACCTTTAACAGCGACGCTGTCCCACTGGAATGAGGCATGGATGTTACACAATCCTGGTCCTGTTTTATCCTCCTCTGCTGCTTCTGTCTGATTTGTCCGAGCGCAGAAGAGAGTGACCGCGCTGCTCCGCCGCTCTCTCGTGATAAGATCAAAGGCTTTTCCTCTGCTTTGCTCTGGACACAAACACTGGCCTGCGTTGGTGGGTTGCCAGATCAAGTAGACATACTTCAGATACTGGAGGTTCTCAGGGCATGCGGTGGTCCAGCCTGCGGAATGAAGCCGGATGCAGCTTCAGCTTCAGCTCGTTTATTTGTTTAGGCACGTTTACCGTGAAGAACGAGTTGCTCACCTTTCAGGAGACGTTTGTGGGGAGATTAGGAATAAGACTGTCCACGTGTATGACGGAGATCTGACGCAGAACAAGTGCAGGAATTTCCAAAAATGGAAGATGCAGATAAAATTGGACACGACCTGGTAGACCACCAAAACTGACCCCATCAGATAAACAGCTCTTTGATCTTTGAGAGAAAATCCAGCTGCGCTCTTGCTTCTGAAATCTGTTGTGGAAACATCCACAGGTGCTTCTGTCCATCCCTCTGCTGTGAGAAGCCCCCAACACTATTATTTAAATATTAAACAGTATTAATAGAGTAAGTAGAGCTTTTCCATACATCAGTGTGTTTATTTAACCCTTTCTAAGCTTCTCCTAAACAACCCAGTATTATTATCAGTTCTCATCTAATACCTGCTTTGACTGCTCAGTACTTCATTAAGCTAAATCAAGATTTGCTGCTGAAGGAACTGAGTAACCGTGCACAGCAGCGTGTGTGTGTGTGTGTGTGTGTGTGTGTGTGTGTGTGTGTGTGTGTGTGTGTGTGTGTGTGTGTGTGTGTGTGTGTGTGTGTGTGTGTGTGTGTGTGTGTGTGTGTGTGTAAGTGTGTAAATAAAAGTTTTCTGTCTGGAAAAATAAAACTTTTTAAATATAATTGTCCCCAAGTGCCTCAGAACCGACAGGACATGACTGAAGTGCCATTGAGCAAGTAAACAGACACACTAGGGGGCAGTGAACACACTTGCCCAGGTGCTGTGGTAGGGCTGCCCACTGCCCTCTAGTATGACTGTTCTCTAGTGTGTGTGTGTGTGTGTGTGTGTGTGTGTGTGTGTGTGTGTGTGTGTGTGTATATATATGTATGTATGTATGTATGTGTATATATATGTATGTATGTATGTATGTGTATATATATGTATGTATGTATGTATGTATATATGTATATATATATTCATATATACGAATATGAAGTGCGTTTGAGATACATACATACATACATACATACATACATATATACACACACACACACACACACACACACACACACTCTCTCTCACTCATGTTTGTCTTACTATATTATATAGTTTGTATTACTATAGTATAGTATATTATACTTACTTATATATAATTTTCTGCTCTATTAGATTTTTTTTTAAATATTTATTTTTTGGAGAAAATGAGCTAAATGTGCTAGAATGAGCACCAGCTTTACCTCTCACTTTACCAAAAAAATCTGACTGTACTATACTAGCGAGGACATGTGGTCCTCACAACTATACCTCTACAAGAACATATATACCAAAAGGTTGCTGGTTCGATTCCCTGAACTGACAGTACACGACTGAAGTGCGTTTGAGAAGATGCCTAACCCCCAACTGCTCCCCGTGTACTGTGGATAGGGCTGCTCAGCACTCCGGGCTAGTGTGCTCACCCCTATTGTGTGTGTGTATGTGTGTGTGTGTGTGTGTGTGTTCAAACCCATCACGAATTATACAAGTGATGTCCAAAGACTAACTGCAGCCTGTTTCTTGGTGTTTGCTTGGTAAATGATTTGACCATTTCCATTATTCACTGTCTAAATAAAACACACTCATAGGGTCTGTCTCAAATCCTAGTGAGTGTGTAAGTAGGCTGTCTAGGTAGTGAGTGTGTAAGTAGGCTGTCTAGGTAGTGAGTGTGTAAGTAGGCTGTCTAGGTAGTGAGTGTGTAAGTAGGCTGTCTAGGTAGCAGCTGTGTAAGTAGCAGTGTTCTCTCCTCATCTCTCCTCATAAAACAGATTACTGAGACTCTAGTTAGAGAGAGACTGCGTCACGGCTTGTTCCGCCACTGCAGCACACCACCGGTGGTTTAGCTGGTCTCTAAGCTATCAGCCTGCATCCAAAACAATAGCCCAAGGCTTAAAAATCTGCTAGCATAAATGCTAATGTCTGGAGTATAAAAGTGTAAATGGTGAAGGACTCGTTACAGAGTTGATAATAAAATACTGTTTTGTGTGATTATATGACCAGAAACACATTAAAACTCCAGAGAATCAAAATAACTCACATTTTAAAACCACTTCACTGCTCCTAGATTAGCCTGCGGTGCATCATGGGATTGTCTTAGCGGCTGAGGAAGAGTTCAATACTTCTTTAAAATTAGGTGTAAATAAGGTTTCTCAGTAGTCAGCATGTTTAAGGTATATAAGTATTGGGACAGCCTACATGTCTGGAGCGCATACTATGATGTAAAATGCTGCCTATGTAGGAGATCAATATTTTGGAATTTTAATTATTACAATTATTAATAATAGTTACAAGAACATTTTTGCTAGATCACTATTCAAATTTCAATCATGTTTATTTGTTTGTTTGTTTGTTTTAGTTTTATTGCTTTCAATAAATCTTGTATCCTGCAACAGGTACCTCTGATCTACTCAACCTGTGGAGTCCATGTCTGAGTTCACACCGGTACACTGTTTTCATTCGAGCTGATAATATAGTTTATAATAAACAATGTTCTTTTACAGTGGTGGGCTCAGACCTTTGGACCCCTCTCTGTGTTCTGCCTCGTTCTTGTTAGCTGTATTACCTTCTCAGGTTGTTTTGTGAGCGTTCTCGAGCCATGAGCGCTAATACACTCTTATTTACTGGAGCACGTTGGCTGTGAGATTGGCTGTGAGTGTTCTGGTGCTAATGCTTGCTGAGGGCTTCTAAGTCACATGCCAAATCAGAGGGATTCATCAGCGTAGCTGCAGTGAGGAGCACAATAAAGCCTCCAGCAAGGACGGCTACATATAGCAGGAGGAGATATGGTTTCTTACTTTAGCCTGCTGCTCCTCACAGCCACCCACACCCTGTGACAGTCATGTGTGTGTGACGTGTTCAGGCCCCCCCAGGCTCCTCTATATTGCCGGCATGATTACCTTCTTCAGATCCGTCAAGTCTGCAGTGCTGAAATAACAGTGAGATAAATTAGATCTGTAGGTATTTGGGGACTGTAGGTAATTAGGGGACTGTAGGTATTTGAGGATTGTAGGTAATTAGGGGATTGTAGGTATTTAAGGGTGGTATTTGGGGACTGTGGGTAATTAGGGGACTGTAGGTATTTGAGGATTGTGGGTATTTAAGAGTTGTATTTGGGGACTGTAGGTAATTAGGGGACTGTAGGTATTTGAGGATTGTAGGTATTTAAGGGTTGTATTTGGGGACTGTAGGTAATTAGGGGACTGTAAGTATTTGGGGACTGTAGGTAATTAGGGGACTGTAGGTGTTTGACGATTGTAGGTATTTAAGGGTTGTATTTGGGGACTGTAGGTAATTAGGGGACTGTAGGTATTTGAGGATTGTGGGTATTTAAGAGTTGAATTTGGGGACTGTAGGTAATTAGGGGACTGTAGGTATTTGAGGATTGTAGGTATTTAAGGGTTGTATTTGGGGACTGTAGGTAATTAGGGGACTGTAGGTAATTAGGGGACTGTAGGTATTTGAGGATTGTGGGTATTTAAGGGTTGTATTTGGGGACTGTAGGTAATTAGGGGACTGTAGGTATTTGGGGACTGTAGGTAATTAGGGGACTGTAGGTATTTGGGGACTGTAGGTAATTAGGGGACTGTAAGTATTTGAGGATTGTAGGTATTTAAGGGTTGTATTTGGGGACTGTAGGTAATTAGGGGACTGTAGGTATTTGGGGACTGTAGGTATTTGGGGACTGTAGGTAATTAGGGGACTGTAGGTAATTAGGGGACTGTAGGTATTTGAGGATTGTGGGTATTTAAGGGTTGTATTTGGGGGCTGTAGGTAATTAGGGGACTGTAGGTATTTGAAGATTGTAGGTATTTAAGGGTTGTATTTGGGGACTGTAGGTAATTAGGGGACTGTAGGTATTTGAGGATTGTAGGTATTTAAGGGTTGTATTTGGGGACTGTAGGTAATTAGGGGACTGTAGGTATTTGGGGACTGTAGGTAATTAGGGGACTGTAGGTAATTAGGGGACTGTAGGTATTTGAGGATTGTGGGTATTTAAGGGTTGTATTTGGGGACTGTAGGTAATTAGGGGACTGTAGGTATTTGAGGATTGTGGGTATTTAAGGGTTGTATTTGGGGACTGTAGGTATTTGGGGACTGTAGGTAATTAGGGGACTGTAGGTATTTGAGGATTGTAGGTATTTAAGGGTTGTATTTGGGGACTGTAGGTAATTAGGGGACTGTAGGTATTTGAGGATTGTAGGTATTTAAGGGTTGTATTTGGGGGGTCCATATGCTGAAAGCATCTCAGTAGAAAAGCTGAAAGAAGAAACTGTAATCAATAAATGAATATAACAGACTGTGCGCTGACCTGTCTGTATCAG
>CM038706.1:4636439-4661439 GCA_021613375.1 Megaleporinus macrocephalus | reverse complement strand
TTACTGTCTATACCATCTATACCATCTCTATTTACTGTCTATACCATCTATACCATCTCTATTTACTGTCTGTACCATATATACAGTCTCTATTCACTGCCTATACTATCTATACTGTCTCTGTTTACTGTCTATACCATATATACAGTCTCTATTCCCTGCCTATACCATATATACAGTCTCTATTCACTGCCTATACCATATATACAGTCTCTATTCACTGCCTATACCATATATACCATCTCTTCACTGCCTATACCATATACACAGGCTCTATTCACTGCCTATACCATATACACAGGCTCTATTAACTGTCTATATCATATATACTATCTCTATTTACTGCCTATACCATATATAGTCTCTGTTTACTGCCTATACCATATATACCATCTCTATTCACTGCCTATACCATATATACAGTCTCTGTTCACTGCCTATACCATATATACCGTCTCTATTCACTGCCTATACCATATATACAGTCTCTATTAACTGTCTATATCATATATATACTATCTCTATTTACTGCCTATACCATATATAGTCTCTGTTTACTGCCTATACCATATATACCATCTCTTTTCACTGCCTATACCATATATACAGTCTCTATTCACTGCCTATACCATATATACAGTCTCTAATTACTGCCTATACCATATATACAGTCTCTAATTACTGCCTATACCATATGTACCATCTCTTCACTGCCTATACCATATATACAGTCTCTATTAACTGTCTATATCATGTATACTTTCTCTATTTACTGCCTATACCATATATAGTCTCTGTTTACTGCCTATACCATATATACCATATCTAGTCACTACCCATACCATAAACACCATCTCAAGGAATATTTTGGTTGCACAGAGAAGGAGGGGTGGCCTAAAGAAGAAGTTTGATGTTGCTGCTGTTGCAATAGATGATTGGAGAAGATAAATCAAGGGTGTTCCTGAGCAGTCTCAGTCAGTCAGACTGGATTCTCCTGCATGTAGCAGCAAATTCGTAGTCGTGAACAGGACACTGATTTCACACAGCCGCGGGTTAGAGCTGCTCTGGGCTCAGGCCTGTGTGTGGGGAGGGGACGCAGTGCTGGGACATGCTGAAGAATGTTACTGCTTCCCCACGTTCTGCTCGCTGAGTGCTGACAAATGTGCTGACAGCCTTGTTTCACACTGTTAGGATATGGGTCATGTATGTTCACCACTAGGAACAGCAGATCTGATTAGAACAGATGTAAATAATCAGACATACAATACAAAGTAAGATGAATATCTTATTGTGAGAGAAGTAGATCAGATCTTGATCCAGTTTGAAGAACAAAGTGTAGTTCCAGATTTTTCCTGGGAGAGAGAGTCAGAGAGATAAAGAGAAAGAAAGATAGAAAGACAGGGAAAGAGGACGAGAAAGAAAGAGAAAAAGGAGAACGAAAGAGAGTCAGGAGTAGAGAAAAAGTGAGAAAGAAAGAAAAAGACAGAGATAGAGGGGAGAAAGAGATAAAGAGAAGAAGTGAGAGCAAAAGAGAGAGAGAGAAAAACAGGGATAGAGAGTGAGAGATAGAATGAGAGAGAAAGAGGGTCTTGGATAGAGAAAGACTGGGAAAGCTAAAGAAAAAGAAAGACAGGGAGAGAGAAAAAGAGAAAAACAGGCATAGAGAGATAAAGAGAAAGTCTCAGATAGAGAAAAAAAGTACGAGAGAACAAAAGAGAGACAGGGATAGAGAAAGAGAGAGAGAAAGAATGAAAGAGAGAGAATAAGAGAAAAAGACAGGGATAGAGGGGAGAGATATAAAGAGAAAAAGTGAAGTGAAAGAGAGAAAAACAGACATAGAGAGTGAGAGAGACAGAGAGATAAAGAGAAAGTATGAAAGAAAAAGACGGATAGAGAAAAAGAGAGGGATAGAGGGGAAAAGAGACAAAGAGAAAGTGAGAGAAAAAGAAAAACGGATGGAGAAAATAAGAAAGAAAAAGACTGAGATACATGGGAGGAAGAGAGAGAAAAAGAGAAATAAAGAGAAAAAATGAGAAAGAAAGACAAGGATGAATAAAAAGAGGGAAAGAGAAAGAAGGAGAGACAACAGGGATGGAGAAAGAGAGGGGGAGGAAAAAAGAGAGAGTAATAGAGAGAGAGAGAGACAGAGAGAGGTTAGTGCGTATCTCTCTCTGCTGTAATACTAGCTTTACTGCTCAGATTCCCGTACGTCCCTTTAACTGAATGGAACTGAATGGAACTGAATGGAACTGAATGGAACTGAATGGAACTGAATGGAACTGAATGGAGTTGCGCTGTGGAGCCTCAGACTGACTCGCTGTATTGAAAACATGATCTGAAACATTACAGAGCAGCTACCTGAAGTCTGATCTGGAGAGAACGCTCCTCTGATTCCCGCTACAGCCACCGTTCTCAGGAAACTAGAATAAATAATATAGACTACGTGACTTAATGTACTGAAGTCCTGCTGAACAGAACCTGACACTGACTGATAACTACAGATAATAAGATAATAAGATAATGAGTTTTGGGTCTAATTAACACCAATTAATGAATGTTTTGCATTAATGATATTTTCCTTTAGCCTAAGACACAGTGTTTAGTGTGAGTAAAGAAAGGCCTGCTGGCCAGTTAATGAGCTTTATTACGTATATACCAGGGGTCACTAATAGACGGACCATGGTTCAGATCCGGACACAGACATTGTCCAATGTGGACCCAAACTGATAAACTATTGAGAAGGATTTAATGTTGACAGTGTTTATTTAAGCAGTAGAGCTTTTCTTGTCTTTACGGTATACAAGCGGTGCAGTAACCTCACAGACCAATCACGTGCGTAGTAAAATCACCAAACGTGCTCCTCAGCCAATCAGATCTGAGCAGATTCAGGAGTGCGGCGTGAAAACAGGCAAGTAGTCTCTAAAAAAAAGATACATTGATGGCAAAAAATGACTTTTCAACCAGGAATGGACAGAGACAGAGATGTTTCTTCTTCCCACAGACACCTCCAAACCAACATCTCATATGTTCTGAGACCGTGACGCTAATTAAAAGCTGCCACGTATCTCATATCCATCCATCCATCCATCCATCCATCCATCCATCCATCCGTCCATCCGTCCATCCATCCATCCATCCATCCATCCATCCATCCATCCATCCTCTTCCCAATCCCAGTGTCATCATCCATCCTCTTCCCAATCCCAGTGTCATCAGGTGAAGGCGTGGCACACCATGGACAGGCTGCCAGTCCATCACATGGCCAACGCACACACACAAACACTCACACCTACGGTCAGTTTAGAGTGAGGATCCTAACGTGCATGTGTTTGGACTGTGGGAGGAAACCGGAGTACCCGGAGGAACCCACTTAATCACGGAGAGAACATACACACTCCACACAGAACGTTCTGGATATCTCATATGTGTATAAGAATGATCCAGTTTCAGCCCAGATTTAAAATCCTGGCTGGACGACCAAGAGCTCACTTCTCTCACTGAACCAGAGAAAGTGTGGAGGAACACAAGAGAGAGAAACTGTTAAGATGAGAAACTCAGTTAACAAGACTAAACATTTTATTTACTTTTTTATTATAAATAAACACTTTATGATGCACTTTTTAAAAAATCATTTTAAATGTAGCCTGTGTTTTTAATTCAGTTCAGCATGTAAACAGTAAATATACTGAAATATACTGAACGGTATGTGTGGTGTGTTGGTGTTTCAGTAGCTGATGGTATAAGATGCTGATACTAGACTACTTCAGTAAACAGGATACACCACTGAATCAGAACACACGCTAGAGATGATGACGGTCCGGACACTGACCTGAGGAACTCTCCTCTAACTGGACCTTACTGACTCTAATTAAACACCCCTGATATAAATGATCAGACAGATTAAGCATTTGCCGGCCCTGTGAAGGCTTGTGTTCCCACAATGGAAACAGTTTGAGTTCTGATGCAGCTTATATTTCCTACTCGTTAGGGTTAATATAAAATGTCCCTTTAGGCTCCGGTTTGCGACGAACACAGCAATATGGAATGGAATATTGTAATAATGGAATATTGGAATAATACAATAATGGAATATTGTAATAATGGAATATTGGAATATTGGAATAATGGAATATTGGAATAATACAATAATCCAATAATGGAATGATGGAATATTGGAATAATACAATAATGGAATAATGAAATAATGGAATATTGGAATAATACAATAATGGAATATTGTAATGGAATATTGTAATAATGGAATAATGGAATATTAGAATAATACAATAATGGCATAATGGAATATTGTAATAATGAAATAATGGAATATTGGAATATTGGAATAATGGAATATTGGAATAATACAATATTGGAATAATACAATAATGGAATATTGTAATAGTGGAATAATGGAATATTGAAATATTGGAATAATACAATAATGGAATAATGGAATATTGGAATAATGGTATAATAGAATATTGGAATGATGGAATATTGGAATAATACAATAATCCAATAATGGAATGATGGAATATTGGAATAATACAATAATGCAATAATGGAATAATGGAATATTGGAATAATGGAATAATGGAATATTGGAATAATGGAATAATTGAATATTGGAATAATGGAATATTGGAATTCTTACACAGGCGTGCTTGTACCCAGAAGCTAATGCATGCATGAATGCATGGACTTTGTTGGATAAGAGGGGTGCAGGCATGGGGGGGGGGTCCCTCAACCCCACAGTGTCTTTCTAATACACATGCACTCTCTTTCTCTCTCGCTCTCTCTCTCTTTCACACTCTCGGCTCTCTTTAAGCAGATGCTTTGCTGCAGGCATACTAAGTAGGTGATACAACACGTTGTGTAAATAACTTCCTGCAGGATCACAGGACGAGACCCCCACGGCCGTGCGGGGGCGTCCACCTATCTCCACCTGTGTGTGTGTGTGACACTGTTGCTCATTGAGCATCAAGTGCGTCTGTGTTCTTGAAGATCTGTGAAGTGCTCACGGTGGAACAAACACACACGTACACACACACACACATATACACCCCTACGTGTTGCGAGCGTGTCTCTGCATCTCTGTCGGTGAGCCCTCGGCTCTGTGGGCGGAATAGGAATTACAGGGTGGGTGGAAAGAAGGAGAGAGAGAGGAGGTGGGGAGGGAGAGAGAGAGAGAGAGAGAGAGAGAGAGAGAGAGAGAGAGCAATAGACAGGGAGGAGGGAGAGCCAGGGGAGCGGGAGTGAGAGAGCGAGAGAGTGAGAGAGAGAATCCGTGGAAGAAGCGTCGCGAGTGCAGAGATAGCAGCGGCGACTGAGACGGACTTTGGACACGCACACACACTCACTCACTCACTCCGTCACTCCGCACTCTGACGTGCGTGCGCACACGCGGCCGGTGGATGGATGTGTTTATGGAGCGCGCCGCGGCCTGACGTCGGAGCCCAACACCGCAATAGATGGAGCAAACTTTGAGCATCAACCCCGATGGAGTGAGTACCCCTCTCTTCCTCCGCGCGCCTCCCTGCTCCGCACTCGCCTGCACCTCTCTCTCTCTCTCTCTCTCTCTCTCTCTCCCCCTCTCCCCCCCCCCACTCTCTCTCTCTCTCTCTGTATGTGAGAATGTCCATAAGTGCTCGTGCTCTTCTCGCACCGCTCTCACAAGTGCCTGTGCGCTCACGCTGTGGAATGCACGGCGCTCGTGGAACGGAGGGCTCGCGCTGTCATGTCTGTGCGGCTTGTTCGAGCCGGGGGGCGCAGATTGGGGGGTTAAATCAGAGGCAGGTTTTGTTTTCTTGAGCTGTACGTGGGCTGAGCAGTCGTGGGTCCCCTGAACCCACAGGACACGACTGAAGTGCCCCGAGGCTCCTAAACCCTAACTGCCGCCTGGCTACTGTGAATAGGGCTGCCCTCTGCTCTGGGCAGGTGGGCTCACTGCCCCCTAGTGTGTGTTTCTCTGCGTGGATGGGTTAAATGTGGAGGTCAGATGGTTCTGTGATGACGGTTTAGTCAGTAGGTTCATCACGATTTCAGCTTTAATCGTTTGTGTGCTCAGCTTTGAGCTTATTCGACAAATGCAGTTAGACTGGACTAATTCTACAGCCTATAGTTAGTCAGTCTTCTTCAGTTCAATTTTTAATGATTTTTATTTTTCTACATCGATCGAAGGCCGCAGCTGAAGTTTACACCGTCTGAAAATTTCTTGATGAACGGACCAATAGAAATGCTCCAAAATGGCTCGGACAAATTTCTGGTTCCATTGACTTGCATTGAAAGTGAAGCCAGTTTTTGTCCTGTCCTGTAAAGTTGGACAGCGACAATATTTATATAGAAGTTCGGCCTGATGTTGTTAATGTTGTTGATGATGTTGATGATGTCACAGCATCACACGAGCTGGTTTAGTCAGTTAGGCTTTAACTGTGTCACTGTGAGGCCTTAATAAAAGTTCATCCCAGCACAAGATCTCAATCAAATTCCCACCCAGATCCAACTTTTCCATTTTTCTACTGCCCGGTATTAAGAGAGGGGCTGAAGTTTCCATGTTTAACCCAATCATGTGCACCGAATGAAGGTTGTTAACTTTGATCAGTAGTGAAACCTCACTTTTCTCTATTTCTAACATATTTATATAGCATTTATATCATCACTGTCCAGAGAAGAACACACATCTCACTTTTGATTTTACTATTTTTTTAATTTTATTATTATTTGAACACAAGAGCTGCTCTTTACATCCTCTGAAAGTTTCTAAAAGATGAACGGACCAATAGAAACGCTCCAAATTCCCTCAGAACAAAGCCACTGACTTACATTGAAAGCTAAAAGCGTCCTCTCCTGTAAAGTTACTATTCTGGACATACTTGTGACGACATGTCAATCAAATCCGAAAGGCAGATGAATAATAAATGGCACCCCGCCGTCTCGTCCTTACCTGTTCCATCTGCAGTGAAATGCAAACAGTTCATTACTGCTAGCCAAATGTCACGTTCATTACTGGAGCTTAGGTGCTGGACCTCCTTTCACTCCTTTCATGATATGTATGTGTTTATTTATTTATTATGTGGCAACATAATAATAAGAAAATCTATAAACGCTGGTCATATGAATTTAGGAAACTTTGCTGGACTGTTCAGGCCCTGTTTATCTTTTTTGTATCTATTTTTTTGTGTGGTGGTCAACTCTCTGACCTGTAGGGGTCCTGCCGCTCTGGGAAATGAGGCGTGTTAATTAGACTTGAGGCCCATTTCAATGCTGGTCGTTACCTAAACCTTTAGGCGTGTATGTACCTGTATCTTTATGCTCTGATATGGCCAACGTGTTGTGCAGATGTCTTCCAGCTCCCTGCATGAATATTCAAGCTGATTTTAATAATTCCTCCTCATGCATATTCAGCACGGGCCTCCACTATGATCTCTGTAATTGGATTTAAGAGCTGATGATGTTTCATTTCCGCGCTCCTCTGTACGTGCGCCGTTTCCTCATGAACGTGTGGCAGGTGCGAGGGCTGGGGCTGCGCAGCAGAGGGCAGTGTTGAGGCAGGTTTGTTTGTTGAGGCTTCTCCTGGCCTTCTGGCTCCGGGTGGGAGGCAGAGAGAGGCTTTCTGTGCTGTCTTTGTGTCCTCCGGTGGGCTTTTTGTGGCTCTGCATCATCGTGAATGAACGTGTTGAGGGTTTGACGGTGGAGATCTGCACTGGGACGCTGGGTGCCTCCTGAGAGGTCTCCAGGCGGGCCTGTTGGTTCCCCCTGATGACGACAGAGATGATGATCATCGTGACCTTGTTTTTCCCGTGACAGGACTGAAATAGTGAACAGCAGCTGATGGGAGTGGGGGGAGATCAGGTGATACGCGATATGAAGGGAGGTCAGGCTTTGTGTTCTCACCACTAGAGGTTTGATGGTGACGCCAGAGGACACAGTTGGTAGTGCGTTGACTCCAGTGTTGCGGTGACACTTTGTTTTAAGGGCAGCTTAACAACAATTTATGAACCTTTAGTAAGCTGTTTATAAGACTACAGCAATTACAATCACAGTTAGCACGCTTATAAAGGTTATACTATGTTATAAATGTGTTACGATGGCTTAATAGAGGTTTTTGTCCTGTACATTAGTTATAAATGTTTGTTGAGTAATGAGTGAGTGTTGATTTAATGGGATTCTTCTAGTTCATCCATCCATTATCCATTATCTACCGCTTTTCTGGGGATCCGGGTCACGGGGGTAGCAGTCTAAGCAGAGAAACCCAGACTTCCCTCTCCCCAGCCACCTCCTCTAGCTCCTCCAGGGGGATACTGAGGCGCTCCCAGGACCAGCCGAGAGATATAATCCTTCCAGCGTGTCCTGGGTCTTCCCCGGGGTCTCCTCCTGGTCGGACATGTCCAGAACACCTCCACAGGGAGGCTTCCAGGAGGCATCCTAATCAGACTAGATGCCCGAACCACCTCAGCTGGTTCCTCTCAATGTGGAGGAGTAGCGGCTCGACTCTGAGCCTCCCCCATATAATCAAGCTCCTCACCCTATCTCTAAGGGTGAGACCCCCGACACTGCATGGAGAAAACTCATCTCGGCAGCTCGTGATCTCGTTCTTTCGGTCACTACCTAGAGCTCCTGACCACAGGTGAGCGTAGGAACGTAGACTGACCAGTAAATCCAGAGCTTTACTTTTGGCTCAGTTCTCTCTTCACCAGGACAGACCGGTACAGACCCCGCATCACTGCAGACGCTGCACCCATCCTCCCATCAACCTCCCACTCCATCCTTTCCTCACTCGTGAACAAGACCCCGAGATACTTAAACTCCTCCACTTGAGGCAGGAGATCATTTCCAACCTGGAGAGGGCGCTCCACCCTTTTCCAACTGAGGACCACAGTCACGGATTTGGAGGTGCTTCTGGTTCAGAGGTCACTAATAGGTGAACCCAAACCGTTTAACTATTGAGAATGATTTAATTTAGACTGTGTTTATTTTAAGAGGCGGAGCTTATGTAGTCTTTATGGTATACGGCTTTGCGGCGCAGTAAACTCACAGACCAATCGCGTGCGCTGTAAGGTCACCAAAGGCTCCTCAGCCAATCAGATCTGTGCATATTCAGGAGTGTGGCGCACACACAGGCGAGGGACGAATCGAAGAACAGCAATCAGAGAATAAAGCCACTCGAAGAAAGAACAAGATGCTCTAAAAAAAGAAAAGTCAATGGACGGAGACTCACTCGTCTAGTTCTGGAGAACACCGCTCTGTACAACCAACATGTTAATCTGTGAAGCTGAGTTAACAAGAAGACACACCTTTTATTTACTTTCTCTATAAATAAACACTTTAAGATGCACTTTTTTCAAAAGCATCTATTTTTTTAATGTAGCTCTTGTTTTTACCTGAAATGATAACATTTATTTGAAGTTTTATTAATAATTCATTCAGTTCAGCATTTAAACAGTAAATATACTGAAATATACTGAATGTGTGGTGTGTTGGTGTTTCAGTAGCTGATGGTATAAGATGCTGATACTAGACTACTTCAGTAAACAGCAGAGGTCACTAATAGGCAGACCGTGGTCCGGGTCCGGACCCAGACGTCGTCCAGTACAGACCCCAACTGATAAATTACTGAGAATATATATATATATATATATATATATATATATATATATATATATATATATATATATATATATATATATATATATATGTATATATGTGTGTATATATATATATATATATATATATATATATATATATATATATATATATATATATATATATATATGGGATATATATATATATATATATATATATATATATATATATATATATGGGATATAAAACTTAAACCTTAATTATAGATCACTTGAACTCAATTAACTCCCATTGCTGATTTCTGGGTCCCTGAGTGTAACAATACTCACCACATGGTCAGAAACACTAACTTACAATTCATTTAGTATAAAATCATCCACAGAGTACACTACATCACATATAAAATGGGATTATATAAAATAATTATATTCACGCGATATAGCACTGTACACCTGTTAACCAGTTCTGGTAAAAATTTATCACCCTCCTATTTTGAGCCCTCTTCACTCGTATCCACCCAACACCATCACTCTGCCCATTAAGAGACACAACAAACACTAATACAGCAACAGAATACAAAAGAATACTCTCGATGTCGCTAGTCATCGCCAAGAACATCATCCTCATGAACTGGACAACAAAAAATAACATTAACATCATCCAGTGGAAAAATCTATTAACAGACTATCTAGAACCCCTCTCAGAACCAATCAGACATACCGACTCAGACCCAGTTTGGAAACATCTACTTCAAACACTACAGTAAATAACATAATAATCAATAGCCCAAAATAATAATAATAATAATAATAATAATAATAATAATAATAATAACAATAATAATAATAATAATAATATTAATAAAAAATAATAATTATAAAAAAATACACACACTTGAATAAATAATTGAACATTATTGAACAAAAAAGTTTTCTGTTTTCTGTTTAGGTATAAATGGATATATGTGTATATACATATGTTTTTTGTATTGTTTTGTTTTTTCCTGTTTGTTTGTTTGTTTGTATTTTCTTTCAGATTCCTTGTTTGTTCCACTTCATTTCCACCCCTTGCACCTCCTCCTACATTTCACTCCCCAGTCCCTCCAATTCGGAACCCCCCAACCCCAACTGTATGGAAACAAAAAAAAGTACAATGTTGCAGTAGAATGATAGTTGTTATGAAATAAATAATAAAGAATGAATAGTCCTTCGAAAAGGGGGGGCTTTATTCTACATCAGTGCAGATGTAATGAAGTGTTGGATGAAAGTCATCTGAACGACTGTTTAGAGTGTGTGTTCGTTCTTAGCTTGATGGTGGTTGTTGTTCTGTAGAGCTGAAGATGTTGAGTCTGCTGGGTTTCTTTAATGGCCAGTCTAGAACCGGTCTGTCTGGTTGAGTAAATGCTGATGGTGGTCACTAAATCCACCCGCATGTGCGTTTTCCTTCCTGCTGATGACTGTTTCAGAATCCTTTTGATCTTCAGCTCTCATGCGATGGCTGTCTTGATGCTGTTCTAATCTGAGAAGTAATGTTATGAGTAAGTTTGTTCAGGGATGGTGGTTGAGTTGACTGAGATGCTTTGGCCATTCATCATTAGACCTTAACCAATATCCCGCCTCTCTGGTCCATGTATCAGGCTGCTGGAACCGGGAGGAGTGAGGGATGAGTACCTCAGCGTGATGTAGTTTAGGGCTTTATTGCTGCTGCTCAGGTACTGAAGGATTCCTGGTTGTTGGTATCATGTTAGCTGCAAATGTTCTGAATGTTTTGTGTAATTGGTTTAGTACCTGAGAAGAGGTTCACTGTCCAGATGATCAGGACTGAGTTGCACTAGTTTGTACTTGAGTCTGAATATTTGGTTAAGAATAGTTCAAACTATACTTTTCCTAAAATCAGTTGTTAAGTCATTTCCTAACTAGCAGGTATCTACATTTACTAGTTAGGAAATGTAAGTATTTACAGTCATTACTCAGGTAGAAGTATAGATAATAGGGTTTAAAATACTTCTGTATAAGTTAAAGTATCAAATGAGCTTTTTACTCTAGTAAAAGTGTAAAAGTACTGCTTTCAGAACTACTTAAAGTATAAAAGTAAAAGGAATGTAAGGAAAAAAAATCATATAACTAGAATTTATTTTTTTCCAAAACTTCTATCTATTTAAGGGGAGGCACAAAAATTTTAGCACCACATATTCCAAATACGTCTGTGTGCTACACCCATTTGGATTTATTGATGTGGAAAGCTAAATGAACCTTTGTTTGGGACCTCTGTTACAGTTCCCAGGTCAAAATCTGGAGCTACTAATTGGTTCGAGTTTTCAACACAGCTGCAAAATCGTATCACGAAAGCAAAATATACAAAAGTTTGTAAGGGTTATAAAACTCAGTTATTAAAAAATGTGTTTTGGTGTTTTGTCATTTGGCCACACTGTAAGGTTTGTGGTGTCCAGCATACATACAGGGGAAATCCAACTTGTCCAAGTAATAACAAGTAATAAAATAACGTTCTCCAAACTAAGTTGCCAGAAATTATATTTTTATCTTTATTATTTAATCAAACCTGTTCAGTTCTGATTAATTAGTTAGTCACTAGAATTCGTGTCACCAGAACTCAATAAAATGACAATGGCAACTAAAAATTATGACAAATGCAAATAAAAATAAAACATCTGCCAAAATCATATAACCAGAATTTTGGTTTCTCCAAAACTTCTGCCTATTTAAGGGTAGCTGTAAAACAATGTAGCCACTCATAACCACGACCTATTCCAAATAAGTCTGTGTGGTCCAACGCATATGGATTTATCAATGTGGAAAGCTGAATGAACCTTTGTTTGGGACCTCTGTAACAGTTCCCAGGTCAAAATCTGGAGCTACTAATTGGTTCGGGTCTTTAACACAACTGCAAAACCAGTTAAGTTAATCATATCACAAAAGCGAAATATCATAAAAAACATTTATAAGGGATATAAAACTCAACTTAATTATGAAAAATGTGTTTTGGTGTGTTGCCATTTGTCTACACGGCAGGGTTTGTGATATCCAACATACATGCAGGGGAAATCCAACTCCAGAAATTCTATTTTTATCTTTATTATTTAATCAAACATGTTTAATTCAGATTAATTAGTTAGTCATTAGAATGTGTGCCACCAGAACTCACCATGACAACTGCAAATAAAAAAAACAAAACATCTGGCAAATCATATAACTAGAATTTTGGTTTCTCCAAAACTTCTGCCTATTTAAGGGTAGCTGTAAAAAATGAATGTAACAACTCCTAAGCACCACCTATTCCAAATACCTCTGTGTGGTCCAACCCATATGGATTTATCAATGTGGGAAGCTGAATGAACCTTTGTTTGTTACAGTTCCCAGATCAAAATCTGGAGCTAGATTTAAAAAAATCGTTGTACCTTTACCTGCCATAAGGCACTTTACCATATCCACCAGTCTGACCATACATCATGGCTCCATATCTCTATCTGTATCTCTAACTTATCTTTGTGAGTGAGAGATCTTTCAAGCAAGGCTGATGAGCTGCCAGGTCTTGTAACTGGTTCTGCCCTTATATAAGATCAGGTTTATCCTCATTCTAGTTGGAGTTGTACCAGCTTGGTAAAATAGCTTCCTATTTAAGGTGAATAGGGTCAGGATATCAAGGCTTGTATGGGCTTGTATGACCGCTAACAAGGATATTTTGTTGTAGGATGGCAGTTCTTGATACCTGTGGCAATAGAAAAGGGACTACTTCAGAATTTCCTTTTAATGAACTTTAAGTTGGCTTGAAACAGCGCTAAAAACATTGAAAACATTTAGAAATTGCTGTGGTGCCTTAAATCTAGTGCTACCTTAAATACAGCACCTCCTCAAATCCACTGATACCTCAAATTCATTGCGGCCTTAGATTCAATACAACCTTGAGGCCACTGCCACTTTCAGTTTCCTACTACCTTAAGTTCACAGCCACCTTAAATCCAGTGCTGCTATTAATCCAATGCCAACTTGAATCTAATGGTACTTTAAATCCACTGCCACCTTAAATCCCCTGACACATTAACCATCCTGCTACCTTCGTTCGCCTGTTGCCTTAAATCCACCACTATCTTGAGTCGCCTTCTACCTGAAATACACTGCTACCTTAAATATTATGCTTTAAGTGTCTCAGTCAACGTTCAGCTCTTATAGCTCTTTTTTTGCAGGACTTACAGCTGAGACTGTGCAGGTGTTGCTAATCCATTTTGTAAGCTTGGTTTCAACCACAGCACAGCACAGGACTTAAGAGTCCTTAAGGTCACTCATTAGGGACATATAGGAGCGTCTACTGCCTGTAGTGACTGCCTTTTCGTGGAATTGCCTCCGACATTCTTTCCGGTGCAAGGCTTGCATTTGAGAGTAGAGTGCTCCACAGAGATGGGTCTGTGGAGCAACAGGTACCCGATGGAGTATTCCTTGTACGTCAGCATTAAAAGAGCTGGATTCCTGAGTTCACTGTTGAACTCTGAAATGTAGCCAAAGATTACTTAGATAATATTTTTCTTTCTGTGGTGAACCCTGTGGTGTGGAATATACCAGACTCTGTCCTGGCCTCCACAGCAGGGTTCCTCTCAGTAACCTTTCCCAAGATGTCTTCATGGCAATCTAAGATAATAGTCTTGTAAAACATTTGATTTAGTTTCTGGACACATTACTCTGTGACCGCCCGATTGACAGATTAGTAGATCTTCAGTGCTGGCCATGCACAACTTGTTTGCAGTAAAAATATGTCTACCAAATTCATCCAAGGAGCTGTTGGTAGCCTGTGCAGTGGGACTACCACCTTGAGCAATGGCTCTCCAAGTCTTCGTCCAATCTATCTGGTTTATGCAATCCTCATTTACATATGACCACATACTGCCCTTGCCGTTGTTGTGATCCCTTCAGTGATGAGTATTTTGTCCGGTGTGGAATCTTTGGAAAGGAATTCTTCCATGCTGGAATTCAGAATCGTTAGCACATGCAGGAATTTGACCTTATTTAAGCTATTCATGCAATTAAACCCACATAGACACGCACACTAGAGGGCAGTAAGCACACCTGCCAAGAGTGGTGGGCAGCCCTATCCACAGTACCCGGGGAGCAGTTGGGTGTCAGTTGAGGGGATTGAACCGATGGGCAAGGTGGACTCAAGGTGGGTACAAAGCGTATGAGTCAGAGAAAGACTCATTCAGAGGGCGAGCTCTAAAAAGTTTGATTTACTGTTTCTTTTATGATGCATTAAAAAAAACATTAAGTTTTTTTTTTTTTGCATTTATTAGAAGTTTATAAATAATTCATTCAGTTCAGCATTTAAAATAATAAATACTGTTGATATATACTGAACGGTATGTGTGATGTGTTGGTGTTTCAGTAGCTGATGGTATAAGATGCTGATACTAGACTACTTCAGTTAACAGGATACACCACTGAATCAGAACACCTGTTAGAGATGATAAGGGTCCAGACCGGCCTGAGGAGATCTCCTCTAACTGGACTGTACTGAACTCTAATTACGTACCTTTGATCTAGAGGTAAACTGTTGTACATCTCACTGCCCACTTATGATCAGAAGAATGTTAATACCAAATAAAAATAGAGCCACAGAGTTACCAAAGAAAGCAATAGCAAGTAGGAAACACAGGATGATGGTGAATATGGGGCTATTCAGTTGTAATTAAAGTGTTAGAAACTATATTAAGTTCTGATTGTAAGCATCAGTTCATTCAGATACGGCTATAAAACAGAATTACCCTGGAATTGAAGGTGCCTGAGGTTGAGGTGGTGCAGAGATGCTTCTGTGATTTTGATTCACTAGAAAAAGAAAAACTGGTTTGTGTTTTGATTGAGTTCCAGTGCAGCGACAGGTTCTGTGTAGGCGATGTAGTCAACCTTGAAGGATCCATATGTTAGCGAAATATGCATACAGGCCAGAACAGTTAAAGGACCTCAGTGGGAACACCATATGAGAAATCAGGCTCTGGAGAATAACATTTGGCTGTGTTATCAATGAAATGAAAAATAAAAAAAGTAATTGATTTAAAAGAAAAAAGAAAAAAGTCACAGTTGAGCTACGGTCTTCATGTGAGCTGATAGTATTTCAGTAGAAGCTGATATCAGTGAAAAGGCAGGAGAACAGATTTACTGGAGAGCTGTTGTCGTTACTGCTGATCAAATATTTATTCTTTGCTGCAAGTCTGCCGAGATTCCCAGTACTATGACATGATGAACCACACGTTCCGCCTCAACCCAAAGAACCGTCCAGAAGGAGAAGAAGCCGAGGTTTATTTATTGCTCTGTAATTGCCGTGTATCAAGTGTTCCAGTCAGGAAAATATATCTGTCTGTCTCCGCATGGATCCAACATATATAAGCTGGTATTTGGTTTATTAGTTATGTGGTGCGACCGTAAATAGCAGAAATATTATATTTCTCTGAGATATTCAGATTATTGAAGTCTGGAAGTTAAAGCAAGGCGTGTTTATTTATATATATAGCACCCTTCACACACTGAGCTGTTCATACCATTCAAAGTGCTTTAAGAATGAGTGTAAACTATTTTCTCAACATTTTGTACTTCATATCTCAAACATTTTCTTAACATTTTGTACTTGATATCTCAAAAATAAACTATTTTCTCAATATTTTGTACTTCATATCTCAAAAATGAACTTTTGTCTCAATATTTTATATTTCATATCTCAAAAATAAACTATTTTCTCAATATTTTATAATTCATATCTCAAAAATAAACTATTTTCTTAATATTTTGTACTTCATATATCAAAAATGAACTATTTTCTCAATATTTTCTACTTCATATCTCAAAATTGAAACAATTTTTTCAACATTTTGTACTTCATATCTAAAAATTGATCTATTTTCTCAACATTTTGTACTTCATATCTCAAAATTGGAACAATTTTCTTAACATTTTGTACTTCATATCTCAAAATTGATCTATTTTCTCATTATTTTGTACTTCATATCTCACAATTGGAACAATTTTCTCAACATTTTGTACTTCATATCTCAAAATATTTCTTTTATCAAAATTTTGTACTTCATATCTCAAAATTGAACTATTTTTCTCAACATTTTGTATTTCATGTCTAAAAATTTGTACAATTTTCCCAACATCTTGTACAATTTTGTTCAATTCTGAGATATGAAGGACAAAATGTATCTATTTTCTTAATATTTTGCACTTCACATCTCAAAAATGAATTTATTTCTCAATCTTTTATACTTTATATCTCAAAAATTAATAATGTTATTAACCCTTTGTACTTTATATCTCAAAATGTAACTGTTTTCACACAGCCACCAGGCTATTAAACTGTGCTACCCAAACAGGAAACTTGTTAGTTAAAAAAAAGATTTAAAAGTATCTAGTACTGTCCGTGTTAAGTCTTTACCTTAAACAGAAATAAATAACTAGTTCCTAATGACCTGAGAGACCCGTATCGCTGCATCACATCAGATACATACGGTGGTCCGACACCATTCAGTGAATTATAGAGCAGTAATGGAACGTTAATGTCTATTCTGTAACATACTGGTATCCAGTGTAAGGGTTTAAGAATAACGGGTTTACTCCTAGTGAAGGTCTGGAAGCTACATTTTGATCCAGCTGAAGCTGTTTTAATGGTTCTTATTGGGAGTTCAGTCAGGTGACCATTACAGTGATCAACCCCGCTAGAAATAAAGGCTTGAATGAGTTTCTCCAGTTCTGGTTCAGTCAGAAAACCTTGTTTTCGATGTTCTTGTTGATGTTCTTAAGGTGAAATAATGCTGATGTGATTCAGCTTTGTCCTGAACTGCTAAACCTGAGAACTAGCACGTCAGGGTTATGTGTTGGTTCCTAAGATTTTAGTTTTGTTTTCCGCTCCAACTTCCTTTATTGGTGGTGGTTATTAGTCAGTATTGATTCTGTGTAAAAGCAGTAGGTTGTAAAACGAACCGGCTTTGATCTGCCCCAAGCATTCGGTTTTTGTTTTGACTCATTTGTCTTGTGTAGCTGGTATCTGCTGTCATCTCCACTCCTTTGAGCCAAAATTAGACTTCCTAGCGAAGAGCAGTTAAATAAGAGCTTCCACTCACTCCACACGGCTTTCGTTCTTCTAATAAGTTCCACAGAAGTTCTCGTTTCATCTCCACCCTTATTCTCAGAGCGCCATGGTAGCATGTGTGTTCAGGTCCATCAACAAGCAGGTGTGTTCAGCTAAATACAATCAGCAAACACAAACAACAGAAACATCACAGTGTGTTGCTGTAACCTGAGCCTGGCCACCCACTGATAACACAGGAGGAAATGGAAGGAAGATGTAGAGGATGTGGAGGATGGACAATGAAGACCCAAAGAATGGGCAGAACTTTGAGTCATTTTGAAAGTATGAATTTGCAAAGTAGCTTAGATATGAAAACCCATTCAGGCCTGACAGAATCTTTTATTTTTTATTTTTCACTGTTTTTGGCAATATGTTAACATTTTTGATCCACTGACAATAACATACTTTTTCTTATTTTCACAAAAAATATTCACTTAGTATCTTGATTTTAGTATTTTGATTTAGTTTCTCAAAAAAGCTATTCTACTTACATTACTGGACATTTTGGCCTTGTATCTTAAAAAAAGTAATTATTTTCTTAATGTTTTGGCTTTAGTAGCTTAAAAATTAATTATTTCTTAACATTTGTGACTTGGTAGCCTAAAAAATTTATTATTTTCTTAACAATCTCCAGAAATTAATGACTTGCTTTCTAAAAGAAAATGGATAAAAATACTTATTTTCTTGACTTTTTGGCCTAGTTTCATAATAACTAACTTTATTTACATATTCCTGAGATATTGACTCAGTAGATAATAGTGAATCATACTGTAATAATAAATTATAGAAACTTTATTTCATTATGTAGACATAATATTTAGAGAAAATTAGTCATTTCAATGTAAACCACATTGTAATTAGTTTTTGCTTTCTGCCAGATCTTTGCCGTGTAACTCGTCCTTCAGTTTTCGAGATATCGACTCCGTTCCAACTCCAGATTGTCTGATCTGATTGTGTGATTCAGGCTTGTATACAACTTTTTGAATGCACGGATTCTGGACAGAAGCAGATTTTTTATACACTGACACAGACCACGACTGTAGTATTGGTTGGACCTGCACTCATCTGTTTGTCATTTTATTCATCCCTCTTTTTTCCCCCATAGAGTCCTATTCATTTTCGGTCACAGTCAAACATTATGGTTTCTTGGTCTCAGAGCAGATCTCCAACCTCTAATCCACAGACATACTGACCCGTCTTGTGTTTTCTTTCCTGCAATGGACAGTACCTACTCCCCACTCCCACCCCCTCCTGGCAGGAATGCGCTTTCCCAGTTAAGACCCAGAGGGTTGTAGGGAAATCCAGTTTGCAGCAGCCATACGTGTTGCATTGAGGTTTCCAGAGCCCTGAAATCTACAGAGCTAGCTCGTAATCTCGGTGTACTAATGGACTCTGATCTCAGTTTTAGAAGTCGTGTTAAAGCCGTTACCAAAGCAGCATCTTATCATCTTAAAAACATCAACAGGACTAGAGATCTTCTGTCTAAACCAGACCTGGAGAAACTCATCCATGCCTTTGTTTCCAGCAGGATC
Organism: Megaleporinus macrocephalus; assembly: GCA_021613375.1. NCBI lineage: Eukaryota > Metazoa > Chordata > Actinopteri > Characiformes > Anostomidae > Megaleporinus > Megaleporinus macrocephalus. The sequence goes on along the minus strand of CM038706.1, from coordinate 4,642,201 downwards.
GATTACTGTAATGCTTTCCTAACTGGGCTTCCAAAAAAGACCATTAAACAGCTTCAGCTAATTCAGAATGCAGCCACCAGAGTTCTCACTAGGAGCCAAAGAAGGGAACACATCTCCCCCATTCTTAAATCCTTACACTGGATACCAGTATAAACACATCACCCCCATTCTTAAACCCTTACACTGGATACCAGTATAAACACATCTCCCCCATTCTTAAACCCTTACACTGGATACCAGTATAAACACATCTCCCCCATTCTTAAACCCTTACACTGGATACCAGTATAAACACATCACCCCCATTCTTAAATCCTTACACTGGATACCAGTATAAACACATCACCCCCATTCTTAAACCCTTACACTGGATACCAGTATAAACACATCTCCCCCATTCTTAAACCCTTACACTGGATACCAGTATAAACACATCACCCCCATTCTTAATCCTTACACTGGATACCAGTATAAACACATCACCCCCATTCTTAAATCCTTACACTGGATACCAGTATAAACACATCACCTCCATTCTTAAACCCTTACACTGGATACCAGTATAAACACATCTCCCCCATTCTTAAATCCTTACACTGGATACCAGTATAAACACATCTCCCCCATTCTTGAATCCTTACACTGGATACCAGTATAAACACATCTCCCCCATTCTCAAATCCTTACACTGGATACCAGTATAAACACATCACCCCCATTTTTAAATCCTTACACTGGATACCAGTATAAACACATCACCCCCATTCTTAAATCCTTACACTGGATACCAGTATAAACACATCACCCCCATTCTTAAACCCTTACACTGGATACCAGTATAAACACATCACCCCCATTCTTAAATCCTTACACTGGATACCAGTATAAACACATCTCCCCCATTCTTAAACCCTTACACTGGATACCAGTATAAACACATCTCCCCCATTCTTAAATCCCTACACTGGATACCAGTCTGTCACAGAATAGACTTCAAGGTCCTGTTACTGGTCTATAAATGTCTAAATGGTGTAGGACCAGCTTATCTGTGTGATCTAGTACAGCGATATGAGCCGAGCAGAACTCTTAGATGGGTAGAAAGTCATCAGCTAGTCCTTCCTAAGGTAAAGACTAAACATGGAGAAGCAGTGTTTAGTTACTGAGCTGCTGTTAAATGGAATCAGTTGAGCGAGAGTTTTAGAAGAGCCCCAACACTGGACCCCTTTAAATCCAGACTGAAAACATTCCTGTTTGAGCAGCTCAGTTTAAAACTCTTACTCTTACTGAAGTGTTAGTTATTCATTTTAAACCTCTTTCTTCATTTTTTATGTTTCATTTTCTTTCTTGTAAATATTTTCTCAGCACACAGTCCAACAGCATTTTTAAACCTTATTCTTATTTCCTACGTCTAGCTTATATCTGAGAGCTTTACACTCAAGAAAAACAGCCTCAGCGTATTTATTTCTTTTAACTGATTTATTTGAATGCTTTGTTTCTTATTTCTTCATTTCTGTAAAGCACTTTGAGTTGCCACTGTGTATGAAAGGTGCTTTACAAATAAACTTGCCTTGCCTTACCATATAACATGCAGTTCTTACTGTTGTGATTAGTACAGAGACTCAGCAGAGCCTGAGCTTCTGTTTCATAGCTCTTCGCTCTTCACCCACCAACATCTGCACACAGGCAGCCAATCGTCTTTCAGAGGCTTTTCTTTTCCTCCCTTTGGGACAGGAAACTGCCCTGTAGCATGTGCAGGTTTCTACGTGGGCCCATGTGGTGTGAATCAAACGGAGGCTTTGTGTCTGCAGGTCTGGGACCTGCGCTTTGTTAAACTGCACTACTCTTTCACCTCATGACGTGGCTGCTGGTGCTGCGTCACTTCCAAAGACCCCCTTTTCTGAGTCCCAGCAAGGAGTGGTTTAACTGAAAGCCCCCGGTCCAGCCCCTCTGTGAACATCTCCTCATCCCTCCCTACGTCCTGAAGACGCCTTAGCGAGCTCCCTCGGAGGGACCGGAGATGTTTTAGGTTTGGAAGTGAAGACGGATGCTTGTTTGAGGAGCGGGTGAGGGGCAGGGCTGGTACGCGCTGGGGCTCTCTGGCCTGCTGGGTGTGTTTGGGTTGAGACCGGGCCAGGGATGGTGAAACGGTGGAGTAAGCGTTTCTGGAGTTCTCAGAGAAGAGTGAGCGGCGAGCAGCGGGAGAGACTGCGCTGACTTCTTTACTCACTGAATGAGTTCGGAGCGTGACGTTCTCCATTAGTCACCTCACAAACCAAACAGGAGATAGCGAGGGGCGCAGGGACAGATAGCGCAGGGGCACAGAATTCCAGAGCTTTCCACACCTTCTGGGTTCCTCGCTAACCAAACTCAGCCCGCTTCCTGCTGAGAGCCGCCGCCGTCATTCAAACAGTGCGGGAGTCGGAATGGAACTTCCTGGTCAGTTAGAGAGAGCAGCTCGCTGACTCTGAGTGTGTGTGTGTGAGTGTGTGAGAGTGAGTGAGAGTGTGTGTGTGTGTGTGTGTGTGTGTGTGTGTGTGTGTGTGTGTGTGTGTGTGTGTGTGTGTGTGTGTGAGAGAGAAAGAGAGAGTGTGTGTGTGGCGAGCGTGTCAGTTCTTGCTGTAGAGGAATGAGTGGTAGTCTAGGCGTGTGCGAGGCATGGCTCCAGCAGTAGCGGCTCAGCGTCCCAGCGTGCTGGAGGTTCAGGTATATGGGGAACATTTACCTCCGTAAAGAGTCAACATGAGTCTGAAGAAGAGGCTTTCTTTTAAAAGAGTCAGCACCTTCAACACGGTGAGTCCGTATAGTCTTCCTCCACTTCTGTACCCGGGTTCAGTTCAGTTCAGTAACATTAAGTTCTGTTACATTCAGTTCAGTTACATTTAGTTACGTTCAGTTCTGTTCAGTAACATTCAGTTCTGTTACATTCAGTTCAGTTACATTTAGTTACGTTCAGTTCAGTTCAGTAACATTCAGTTCTGTTACATTTAGTTCAGTTCAGTTACATTTAGTTCAGTAACATTCAGTTCTGTTACATTCAGTTCAGTTACATTTAGTTACGTTCAGTTCTGTTCAGTAACATTCAGTTCTGTTACATTCAGTTCAGTTACATTTAGTTACGTTCAGTTCAGTTCAGTAACATTCAGTTCTGTTACATTTAGTTCAGTTCAGTTACATTTAGTTCAGTAACATTCAGTTCTGTTACATTCAGTTCAGTTACATTTAGTTACGTTCAGTTCAGTTCAGTAACATTCAGTTCTGTTACATTCAGTTCAGTTACATTTAGTTACGTTCAGTTCAGTAACGTTCAGTTCTGTTACATTTAGTTCAGTTCTGTTACATTCAGTTCTGTTACATTCAGTTCTTTTACATTTAGTTATGTTCAGTTCAGTTCAGTAACATTCAGTTCTGTTACATTTTGTTCAGTTAAGTTACGTTCAGTTACATTCAGTTCACTTAGATTCAGTTCAGTTACGTTCAGTTCAGTTACGTTCAGTTAGATTCAGTTCAGTTACGTTCAGTTCAGTTACGTTCAGTTCAGTTAGATTCAGTTCAGTTGCATTCAGTTCAGTTAGATTCAGTTCAGTTGCATTCAGTTCAGTTAGATTCAGTTCTGTTACGTTCAGTTACGTTCAGTTCAGTTAGATTCAGTTCAGTTGCATTCAGTTACGTTCAGTTCAGTTCAGTAACATTCAGTTCTGTTACATTTAGTTCAGTTCAGTTACATTTAGTTCAGTAACATTCAGTTCTGTTACATTCAGTTCAGTTACATTTAGTTACGTTCAGTTCAGTTCAGTAACATTCAGTTCTGTTACATTCAGTTCAGTTACATTTAGTTACGTTCAGTTCAGTAACGTTCAGTTCTGTTACATTCAGTTCAGTTACATTTAGTTACGTTCAGTTCAGTTCAGTAACATTCAGTTCTGTTACATTTAGTTCAGTTCAGTTACATTTAGTTCAGTAACATTCAGTTCTGTTACATTCAGTTCAGTTACATTTAGTTCAGTAACATTCAGTTCTGTTACATTCAGTTCAGTTACATTTAGTTCAGTAACATTCAGTTCTGTTACATTCAGTTCAGTTACATTTAGTTACGTTCAGTTCAGTTCAGTAACATTCAGTTCTGTTACATTCAGTTCAGTTACATTTAGTTACGTTCAGTTCAGTAACGTTCAGTTCTGTTACATTTAGTTCAGTTCTGTTACATTCAGTTCTGTTACATTCAGTTCTTTTACATTTAGTTATGTTCAGTTCAGTTCAGTAACATTTAGTTCTGTTACATTTAGTTCAGTTAAGTTACGTTCAGTTACATTCAGTTCAGTTAGATTCAGTTCAGTTACGTTCAGTTCAGTTACGTTCAGTTACATTCAGTTCAGTTACGTTCAGTTCAGTTACGTTCAGTTCAGTTATGTTCAGTTCAGTTCAGTTAGATTCAGTTCAGTTGCATTCAGTTCAGTTAGATTCAGTTCAGTTGCATTCAGTTCAGTTAGATTCAGTTCTGTTACGTTCAGTTACGTTCAGTTCAGTTACATTCAGTTCAGTTCAGTTACATTCAGTTCATTTACATTCAGTTCAGTTCAGTTACATTCAGTTCAGTTACATTTAGTTCAGTTACATTTAGTTCAGTTCAGTTACGTTCAGTTCAGTTCAGTAACATTCAGTTCTGTTACATTTAGTTCAGTTACGTTCAGTTCAGTTACGTTCAGTTCAGTTACATTCAGTTCAGTTCAGTTACATTCAGTTCAGTTACATTCAGTTCAGTTCAGTTACATTCAGTTCAGTTACATTCTGTTCAGTTACATTTAGTTTAGTTACATTTAGTTCAGTTCAGTTACGTTCAGTTCAGTTAGATTTAGTTCAGTTACGTTCAGTTCAGTTACGTTCAGTTCAGTTACATTCAGTTCAGTTACATTCAGTTCAGTTACGTTCAGTTTAGTTCAGTTACGTTCAGTTCAGTTATGTTCAGTTCAGTTACGTTCAGTTCAGTTACATTCAGTTCAGTTAGATTCAGTTCAGTTACGTTCAGTTCAGTTCAGTTACGTTCAGTTCAGTTCAGTTAGATTCAGTTCAGTTGCATTCAGTTCAGTTAGATTCAGTTCTGTTACGTTCAGTTCAGTTACGTTCAGTTCAGTTCAGTTACATTCAGTTCAGTTACATTCAGTTCAGTTCAGTTACATTCTGTTCAGTTCAGTTACATTTAGTTCAGTTACATTTAGTTCAGTTCAGTTACGTTCAGTTCAGTTCAGTAAAATTCAGTTCTGTTACATTTAGTTCAGTTACGTTCAGTTCAGTTACGTTCAGTTCAGTTACATTCAGTTCAGTTACATTCAGTTCAGTTACATTCAGTTCAGTTACATTCAGTTCAGTTACATTCTGTTCAGTTCAGTTACATTTAGTTTAGTTACATTTAGTTTAGTTACATTTAGTTCAGTTCAGTTACGTTCAGTTCAGTTACGTTCAATTCAGTTCAGTAACATTCAGTTCTGTTACATTTAGTTCAGTTCAGTTACGTTTAGTTACATTTAGTTCAGTTCAGTTACATTTAGTTCAGTTATGTTTAGTTCAGTTACGTTCAGTTCAGTTACATTTAGTTCAGTTACATTTAGTTCAGTTACATTCAGTTCAGTTACATTCAGTTCAGTTACGTTCAGTTACATTTAGTTCAGTTACATTCAGTTCAGTTACGTTCAGTTACATTTAGTTCAGCTCAGTTCAGTTACGTTCAGTTCAGTTCAGTTACATTTAGTTCAGTTCAGTTACATTTA
>CM038706.1:4563939-4626439 GCA_021613375.1 Megaleporinus macrocephalus | reverse complement strand
GAGCATTTCATTGGACGACAACGATATATGTTATCATATCATTAGTTAGTTAGTTTGGCGTATTGGATTTCGCTGGATTTTTATCATATGGTTGCAGTTGCTCTGTTGTTGTCTTTGATTCGCTGGGTTGGAATTAGTGATAGAGGGTCGAATCCAGAAGAGTCGTCTCCAGTTACATTCTGGTCCACCATTAAGGTAACTACTGCATCTTTTAAGGTGGCCCAGAAAAGTCAGCTTGAGTTTACATCTTGGTTACTGTTGAGTTTAGTCCAACCAAACAACTGGAGAAACGATGATGAAGAAATCCAGCGTTCCAGGCTGTGAAGGGAATGCTGGCCCTTTTCATTTCTTCCCAGCAAACCCAACCGTCAGAGCTACATAGTTGATGTTCATCGCCAGATTCTTCAACTAACGTTCCTGCCGCTTGCCCAGGGACCAGAACTGCAGAACCATTTAAGGTGGAATGGAAAATCCACAAAACAAGCTTGAAGACAAGAAACCACTTGAGACTCCATATTGGAGGTTAATCAATCAATCAACATTTATTTTTACTCGGGAGTACATTTACAATGTCGCCAAGCATTACAAAGAACAAAGAAAGGGGTTAAAAATAAATTAAAATTTATTTTAACAAGAACTTTAAATGTAAAAGAAACAATAAGATCAAAGATAAAATTAATAGAATAAATCGTGAAAGAAAAACTAATAAAAACTAAATTCAAGCTCAGGAATCAGGAATAAGACAAAAGCAAAAAATAAGTAAATAAAAATATATATAAATATAGTAGTAAAACAAAATAGTAAAAGAAATAATAAAAAAAAATAAAAGTACTAATAAATAATAAAAGAGTAATACAAATCAAAATAAAAAAAATGGTAAATAGAAAATAAAAATAAAAAAATAAATAAATAATATCAAAATCATAAAACTGTTAACTAAAGTTAAATGAAATATTGGCAGGGTTTCCTGCAGTGGAGCTAAAAGCAGATTTTCCCAGTTCAGTAAAAGCTATAGGAACCTGAAGGCTCATCCAATCACTGGAGCAAGTTCCTTAATTTGTACTATTCTCAGTGAACATTGTTGTGATATGTGATGGCATACAGCCAGAAAGTGCTTTAAAACGAAACCAGTGTGTGAGGTGGAGTCAAGGAGTCGATTCTATTGATTCCATGAGAAGATTCCAGAATAGGTTTGGTCTGGAATGTGAGCTGGTGTTTGTAAATATTGGGGGTGTGAATATTAACTGTTACGAGTCTGTTTAGGATTTTAGGCTCGGCCTGTTTTCTAGAACTTCAGTGTATGTGAGGTTCTGTGTACTGACCCTCCTCATCCGCTGCCGGTGTATATACAGTTTTCCAGTCTTTCATTCTGAGGCTTCCGTCCGGGTGAAGATCCACGCCGCTCAGCTCGGCCTTCTTAGTTTTGCATTGTAAATGTCTGCATTTCCCTGTTTACACACTGACTCGCTCACTGACTCCCTCAGCAGTGTGATCAGCGCGAGGCAGCGAGGCAGAGTGGAGCTCCGTTCACTGTTAAGGAGCTGGGATTTCCATATGTGTGAAGTGGCCGCTCGGCGGTCTCGCTCGGCCTACAAGCATGCAAATCCTGTGTAATGTTACCCGCCAGCTACCCTGGAACTCGGTTACTGCCCGGTTACTGACCAGTGCTGGTGTCAGCAGAGCAGGTACAGCCTCACGTCATATCTCCAGACACTGATGGCTGTGCATGTTTGGTTGAAGGAGGGTCTAGGGAGGTATATTGTGGATTTAACCTCCTGGGGTGCCCCCTCATATACCACACTCCCCCGCATTCCAGCATTGCTTATTGCTTATTAAACCAAACAGGCTTCTGATTCTAAACATTAAATATATATAACACAGATACTTAAATATATAATCGAGGACGTCCTGTTTGGTTTTGGAGGAAAAAAAAAGTGAATGTAGTTCTTCATATAAGCATGTAATTTGTTGTATAATTAGCTAAAAAAAATAAATAAATAATATTAATACATGTATTTATTTGTATAGCATCTTCTCTGAAAGTTTAAAGCTCTAAAAGCTCAAATCACTTAACAAACAATGGTTAAAGAACAGAGAAAGGTGCAGCGTATTAGCATATTAATATAAATATTCATGTGAGAAAATAATAATATTCTAATTATAGTAAATACAAATGATTCTTGTTTTGTTTTTCAGAATAAAAATAACTAAAGAATTGTATAATCAGATATAACTACTGCTAATACTACTACTTCTACTACTACTAATAATAATAATTGTAATAATAATTATTGATTCTATTTATATAGCACCTTCTCTGAAAGCTCAAAGCTCTTTACAGGTGCAGAAATTTTATATATATTTTTATATATATATACATAACAAAGAAATTGTATATATATATATATATATTTCTATTTCTATATATATATATATATATATATTCTTTGTTATGTATGTATATATATATATATATATATATATATATATATATATATATACATAACCAACAATAATAATAATTATTATTATTAATATTATCATTATAAAAATTGGTTAAAGAACAGTTTATTACATTACATTTATTACAATATATTAACATAATTATATACATACAATGAACTAAGTATTTGTATATAAATGAGGACATCATGAATGAACAAATAAATGTATAAGTAAAAAATAAATATATAAATAAATAATATATTTTATTTAAATAACAACGTTCTCTGACAGTTCACAGTGCTTAACAAACACTGGGTAAAGAAACAAGAAAGTACAGCTCATTAACATATTACCAGAATCATACCTACGAGATGAGAATACTAAAAATATTGAATAAGATAATAAAGTAGGATGAAGTAACTATGGAAACAAAGACAAAGGCAAGATGTCAACATATGTTTTAATATGTATGTTGTATGTATGTAGGTTGCTAATATACAATAAGAGAAAATAAAAATAAACTAGCAGCAGTACACATCACTGAACAGGTGAGTCGCTGCTCGGACTGTATCAGGAATACCTGAGTCCACAGACGTGTAGAGGCTCCATCATGCTGCTCCACCTTGTAGATGTAAAGTCAGAGACAGTAGCTCATCTGCTGCTGCACAGTTTGTGTTCCTCTAGTTCTTCGTCATCAGTGGACACAGGACGCTGTTTAAACACTCCGGCAGCACTGCTGTGTCTGATCCACTCCCACCAGCACCACGCCAGTGTCACTGCAGTGCTGAGAATGACCCACCTCCCTAATAGTACCTTCTCTGTGGTGGTCCTGTGGGGGTCCTGATCATTAAAGAACAGAATAATAAAGTATACAGAGAATCAGATGAACTACAGTCTGTAGGTGGAGCTCCTGTATGGTCAGTGGAGCTGATACAGTGGACAGTGAGTGTATATAAAGCTATATGAGATATAATTTCCTTCAGAATCAATAAACTGTTAGATCTTCACAGCAGCCACAGGAAACAGATGTGGAGTTTCTGACTCACTGATGTTTGAATGTGAAAGCTGTGCAGTAGTGTATCTGTCTGCTCTTCATCCTGCCTCCCTCTCCTCATCACTCACTCCCTATTAGACCGTCTGTCTGCCTCCCAGTCCTCACGCCATCGCACAACCTTCTCTTCTGTCTTTATCACAATTAAGATCTTTATGACCGCGCAGCTCTCTACTGGGGGCAGTGGGTGTCTGTCTGTCTGACACATTCAGACTGTCTGTCTGATGGAAATTCAGCTGCTGTACCTGCATGTCTGAACACAGACACAGTTCAAAGCCAGGCTGTGTGAGTGTGTGTGTGTGTGTTTGAAGTGTGTGTGGGGGTGGATGAATGTGTGTAGTACTCATATATGAGTGTGTAGTGTAATTGTATGTAAATCTGTACCATAGAGTGTGTGTGTGTGTGTGTGTGTGTGTGTGTGTGTGTGTGTGTGTGTGTGTGTGTGTGTGTGGTTGCTATTTGCGTCTGGGTGGTGCTTTTTCTGGTTCCGCCTTCGACCTTAAACACTTCTGTCGCTGTCTGACTTCAGTGCCTACATACTTGAAGGAAATGACTCATCAGGCTCCTGTCCTACACACAACTATGCAAAGCTTACACAGCACACTGCTGATCCAGCATACGTGTGTATGTGTGTATATGTGTAGAGGATGATAGTTTAAAAGTCTTTATCTGATCAATAAGTGTCTGATCTCCAGTAAGAACCGCAGATCTGATTAGATGTAAATAATCATACAATACAAAGTAACATGAATATGTTATTGTGAGAGAAGTAGATCAGATCTTGATCCAGTTTGAAGAACAAAGTTAGGTTCCAGATTTCTCCTGGACGCCCCAGACATTGTATGAATGTATTCAGTTCCTTCAGCAGCAAATCTTGATTTATCTTAATGAAGTACTGAGCAGTCAAAGCAGGTATTAGATGAGAACTGATAATAATACTGGGTTGTTTAGGAGAAGCTTGGAAAGGGTTAAATAAACACACTGACGTATGTAAAAGCTTTACTTACTCTATTAATACTGTTTAATATTTAAATTAATGAAGCGTTTTACTGAGTAAATTATATATATATATATTTTTTTTTTTTACTCAGTAAAACACTTCATTAATATATATGTGTGAGAGAGAGATACTTATATACTTTGGACAAGCTCAAGAAAAACAAGTATACAAGATATATGTATGTGTGTTTTTTTTTTATATATATATATATATATATATATATATATATATATATATATATATATATATATATATATATATATATATATAAATGAATGCAGAGCTCAGATTTCTGTGTTTAAAGTTTATATATATGGATGTAGGTTGTGGGCTGTGTAGGTGTTGCTGTATTGTATATGTTTCTCTATGTTTTTATGAACTCTGGCCTGTAGAGTGTTTGACCTGCTGCCTGTTGACTGTCACCACAGCGGGTTCTGTTTCCGAGCTCGCTCTGCTGTAACGTGGGAAGCTGGTTTAGACGTGCTGCCCTTGCCTGTCACAGGAGCATGCCCGGGCAAATGTGGGCGGGGCCTGTGTGGGCCAGTGGGCGGGGCTATGCACAGAGAACACCTCAGTCTTGCTCATTATCTGCCCCGAGAGTGGGAGCGGGTGGAAGACTTTACCAGTAGAACAGGAAGAGCGTGTGTGACCGTGGGAGTGTGTGTGTGTGTGAGAGAGTGAGAAAGAAGGGGCGGGGAGTGTATGTGATGCCATCAGCACACCCTGCTCAGCTCCAGTACTGGTGTGTGTGAGAGTGTGTTGAGGACAGTCACTCACACATGTCTCTCTGTGTTCTCTTACAGTCTGCAGCTGTCTCCGATGGCGGTGAGTAATCATCCAGCAAATATTCATTCTCTCTATCTATCTATCTATCTATCTATCTATCTATCTATCTATCTATCTATCAACCTCCCTCTCTCTCTTTCGCTCTCTCTCTATATCAATCTCCCTCTCTCTCTCTCTCTCTCCCTCTCTCTCTGTCTTTTCTCTATCAATCTGTCTTACTCTGTCTCTCCCTACCTCTCTGTTCTCTCTCCCTCCCTCTCTGTTCTCTCTCTCTCTCTCTCTCTCTCTCTCTCTCTCCCTACCTCTCTATCTCTCTCTCTCTCCCTCTCTCTCTGTCTTTTTCTCTATCAATCTCTGTCTCACTCTCTCTCTCTCTCCCTCTCTGTTCTCTCTCTCTCCCTACCTCTCTGTTCTCTCTCCCTCCCTCTCTGTTCTCTCTCTCTCTCTCTCTCCCTACCTCTCTATCTCTCTCTCTCTCCCTCTCTCTCTGTCTTTTTCTCTATCAATCTCTGTCTCACTCTCTCTCTCTCTCCCTCTCTGTTCTCTCTCTCTCCCTACCTCTCTGTTCTCTCGCTCTCCCTGCCTCTCTATCTCTCTCTCCCTCTCTGTCGCTTTCTCTCTATCAAACTCTGTCTGACTCTGACTCTCTCTCTACCTCTCTATCTCTCCCTCCCTCTCTGTTCTCTTTCTCTCTCTCCCTACCTCTCTATCTCTCCCTCCCTCTCTGTTCTCTCTCTCTCTCCCTACCTCTCTATCTCTCCCTCCCTCTCTGTTCTCTCTCTCTCTCCCTACCTCTCTATCTCTCTCTTTCTCTCTGTTCTCTCTCTCTCTCCCTACCTCTCTCCCAATCTCTCTTTCTCACTCTCTCTCTCTTTCTCTCTATCCATCTCTTTCTCACTATCTCTCCCCCTCCCCCTCTCTCTTTCTCTCTATCCATCTGTTTATCACTCTCTATCTCTTTCTCTCTATCTATCTCTCTTTTACTTCATCTCCCTCTCTCTCTCCCCCCTCACTATCTCTTTCTGTATATCAATCTCTCTTTCTCACTCTCTCTCTTTCTCTCTGTCCATCTCTTTCTCACTATCTCTCCCCCTCCATTTTCTCTTTCTATCCATATCTTTCTCACTCTCCCTCTTTTCCTCTTTATCTCTTTGTCCATTTCTCTTCTACTATCTATCTCCCCCCCGTCTCTTTCTGTATATTAATCTCTCTCTCTCACTCACTCTCTCTCTTTCTCTCTATCCATCTTTCTCACTATCTTTCTCCCTTCCTCTCTCTCTTTCTCTCTATCCATTTCTCTTCTACTATCTCTCTCCCTCTCTCTCCCCCCCCTCTCTATCTCTTTCTGTATATTAATCTCTCTCTCTCTTTCTCTCTCTCTCTCTCTCTCTCTCTCTCTCTCTCTCTCTCTCTCTCTCTCTCTCTCTCTCTCTCCCCCCCTCTTCTACTGACTTGATATCCTCTGGACGTTGTTGTTTATTGTTTGTATTTATATAGTTTTCTGTGTGTGTGTGTGTGGGGGGGGGGGGGGGGGGGGGGGGGGGGTTGATTGTGCCCTCTCATGATATTTCACATCTCTTAAAATGCTGACTTTAAGACTTCAGACTGACTCATGCCCAAAACACACGTACTGAAAAAGTATTCACTTGATTCATAGTTAGACCTTGGACACGCCCACCCTGGTTCTTCTTGTACTATATTAATAGTAATAATATTAGTGAATAAGTGTGAAGAGATCAAAACTATAGTATAAGAGGTATGGAATTATTCCTGGAGCAGAATAAAACATCTGGTTGTGTTTAAAGAATGTTTAGAGGGTCTTTTAGTATGATGTAGTTGTAGCAGCAGCTGTTTTGTAGGCTACTGTTCATAAAATCCTCTTACACCTACATAAGCTTGACATAACAACTGATATAACCATACTTAAAATATGTTTATATATTTATAAACGCTTGTTCCAATAGACACCATTCGCTATACAGGTACACACTTTCTATGAATCCTCTATAATTCTCTAAAAAGGCATAACATGGAGCATACACAGCACCTTTAATATAATAATATTAATAATATATAATATATAACACCTGCCATAAGCTCTTATATCTTGTATAATGTCTCTTAAGTAGGTATAATAACATGCATATTACTTCATAAAGGAAGAGTGTGTGACTTCATATGGTATCTGCCTGTTGGTAAGTTATTGATAGTAATGTTGTAACACTTCATAATACACTATAGTAGTATAGTATAGTAGTAATGTCAGGCCAGTACAGTTGTTGTTGTTTAAAAAATTTCATTTTAGTACATTAAAGTTCATAAACTGTTATAAGCGCTCTTAACAGGCTGTAAATGAAGTGAGATTGATATTAACAGGATATACACTGTGAATATGCTGCCAAACACAGAATTGTATTAAAAAACTTGAGCAAAACTGGTTTAAAGCCACAACTAATGTATCACAATTTTTATGCGTCTGTTCTTATGAACAGTTATACACCACATCTTAAAACCCATCATTATAGAGTCGTATGCTCTTGTTTTATAGTGTTATGCTTGTCATGTAGAACATTTATGCCTGATGTTAAAACTAGAGATGGAAAGATCGATCTGCTATGTATCGGAATTGGCCGGTTTTTAATCGAAATATGTGATCGGCTGATATTTCTCCAGTGTAGCCGATCCCGAGAGTACAGCAGTACAGCAACAGTTCAAGATCTACATTTAATGACTGCAGTTTTTACTGCATGTATTTAATTAGCTTTTTTAGTTTTAAATTAAGGGTCTAAATGTAATGATTACAGTATTGGGGATATTTGTTTGATTTGCTTTGTTTATTTACTGTTAATTTAGTTACAAATATGATGCTGTTTCATATGAGCTCATTACAAATGGTAATAAACCAGTTTAGACCATGTTTTATGACTTGCTTGTGCTAATAACTACATGTAGCCCCGCCCTCTGTCGGTATTGGCTATTGGCCGATTGTGCTGAAAGGTGATCGACGATCAAAATCGGCCTCAAAAATGCTGATCGGCCCACCTCTAGTTATAAGGAATTATTCATGCTATATGAATGCAGTTATAAAGCATTATGAATAGAGGATGCTTAGAAAGTATTACTAGGTTACATTTAGCAGTTATGCTTCTTATTTGACAGATGACATCAGCATTTATGTAGAGTTACGTCAGCTCTCTCTTTCTCTCTCTCTCTCTCTCTCTCTCTCTCTTTCTCTCTCTCTCTCTCTCTCGTTCTCGTTCCTTTTTGTTCTCACCCTTTCACTCTTTCTTTTTTCACTATTCTCTACCCCCCCCTCCTCTCTATCTCCCCCCCGCCTCTGTCTGAACGCTGTCTCTCGCCCATTGCCGATGGTGGTGCGGGTTGATTGGATATGGGCAGATAAGTGGATAAGAAGAGTCGCTGCTTGAGAAGGAAAGCAGACAGCATGTTGGCTCCGTGTAACGTGTCCTGATATCTCCTGATTAGGTGGTCCTGCTGCTTCGCTCAGCGTCATCACAAAGCCACACAGCTTTTATTTATGATTTATGTGGCAAAAACACAAACTCGTCAAAGTGCTGATGTGTTTAAATAAAAGAAAATTTAGGTATTAAGTATTAAGAGCTTCCTATTGTAGTCATAAAAGAATCCTGTCAGTTGGAGCTTCACATGCATAGTTTGAAGTGATAGACGTTTATTGATATTGTTGCGTTTCTATCGGTTCACTCATTATTAAATATAAAGAGCAGCTGTCGAGTTCAAATGACGTAGAAAAATTAAAAACAACAGAAATTTAGATACATGGTATTCCTTTGAGGGACAAAAACATGATATTTACAGCTCCAAACCTTTTATTTTTGATGTATGTGGCAAAAATACAAAGCCATCCAGGTGCTGACGTTTCTAAAGTATTAAGTATTAAGTATTTTGTCGTAGTGCAGTATTGATAAACCTTCAATACATTTTTCATGTTATTTTTATTGTTATAAGCCAATTTTTAAATTAATAATCCAAAAAAAAAGATGAAATGTTGTTTTTATTGTCTGTATTCGACATTATATAAATATAGTAAGCTATATGAAACTATGTAATATAAGTAAAGATAATTACCGTTCAAATTTGAGTATTTCTAATATTTTAAAAGATAAAAACAGTTTGAATTGTACCAAAAAATAAATCATGTTAAAATTTGAGCTTCCTATTATAATCATAACAGAATCCAGTCAGTTGGAGCTTCATTGATATTGTTGCATTTCTGTTGGTTCACTCATCATTAAGTATAAAGAGCAGCTGTCGAGTTCAAATGACGTAGAAAAATTAAAATCAACAAACATTTAGATACATGGTATTCCTTCGAGGGACAAAAACATCTTTTATTTTTGATGTATGTGGCAAAAATACAATGTTGTCCAGGTGCTGGCATGTTTAAATATATATATTTTTTAAATATATTAAGTGTTAAGTATTTTGGCATACAGTATTGAGAAACATTTAATACGTTTTTAAATGTTCACGTTAATTTTATTGCAATAAGGCAGTTTTTAAATTACTAATCCAAAAAAAAGATGAAATATTGTTTTTATTGTCTATATTCAACATTATATAAATATAGTATACTATATTAAACTATATAAATATAAGTTAAAATAGTTACTGCGTTCGAATTTGAATATTTGTAATATTTAAAAAGACAAAAACAGTTTGGATGTACAAAAATAATTAAATCATATTCAAATTTGAGCTTCCTATTATAGTCATAAAAGTATCTAGTCAGTTAGAGCTTCACATGTTTAGTTAGAAGTTCTAGTAAGTATTTTGTGGTAGTGCAGTATTGAGGAACATTCAACATGTTTTTACATTTTCTTGTTATTTTTATTGTAATTTTTTGTAAGTTTTTAAATTAATAATCCAAAAAAAGATGAAATGTTGTTTTTATTGTCTATATTCAACATTTACAATATTTAACTATTTGAATCTGTGTAAATATAAGTAAAAATAGTTACTGCGTTCAAATTTGAGTATTTGTAATATTTAAAAAGACAAAAACAGTTTGAGTTGTACTAAAATAATTAAATCTTTAAATCAAATTTGAGCTTCCTATTATAGTAAAGAATCAGTTGGAGCTTCACATGTTTCGTTTGAAGTTATAGATGCTTATTAGTATCATTCTGTCCAAAGAAAAATAGGTATCTCAAAAATTACTTTACATAACTTTTTAATGTAAGTCAATGGAACCAGAATTATTAGCAATTTTGGAGCATTTCTATTGGTCCGTTCCTTAGAGAGTATAAAGAGCAGCTGTCAAGTTCAATTGCTGTAGAAAAATAAAAATCAACAAAGATCTAGATATACAAGATATATTAATTCTGCAGGTCATATAACCTGCACACAGTGTTTGTTCTAACAACCTTTATCCCCCTGAGACTGTGTAGAAGGAGTCGGTGGCCATCAGGGACGGTTGTGCCCGTACACGCCGCCTCCTGTCCCTCAGCCCCGTTAGCATTAGTGCAGGGTGGATGTATCCAGCGTTGCCAGGCCGTTAGAGCTCCAGCCTCCGGCATAACAGAGGCGCCGGGGGAGCGGGCCGGCACCCGCCTTGAGTCGAGGGGACGCTTGTAGACAAACTGTGAAGACTGAATGTTGTTTTTACTGTGGAGTGTATGTGTGTGTGTTTAGCAGCTCTCCAGTTCAGCGTTGGAGGTGAAGATTCAGTCACACCGTAAATCCCTCCTCCTCCTCGTCCTCCTCCTCCTCCTCCTATAGACGCGGCTCTGCTGCTAAATCTGTCCCATTTGTCGCTTTTCTGAATAGCTGTTGATGTTGTTTCCATATCAAAGACTTCCTGTGGCGGCTATTTGCGGCAGCAGTAGACGGGACGGGGTCAGAAGAGGTCATCTCGTTTGGTTAGATCGCTCATTAGAAGTCCAAAGCAAAAGTCTGCTGCTGTGTCTGATCTCAGATCAGTAAACACACTGTATTTACAGTAGTGTATATATCTGAGGAACCTGACCTCAGAGCAGGTTAGTGGTGCTGCTGTGTCTGTCTGATCTCAGATCAGTATACGCAGTGTATTTACAGTAGCGTATATATCTGAGGAACCTGACCTCAGAGCAGGTTAGTGGTGCTGCTGTGTCTGTCTGATCTCAGATCAGTAAACGCAGTGTATTTACAGTAGTGTATATATCTGAGGAACCTGACCTCAGAGCGGGCTAGTAGTAGTGGTGCTGCTGTGTCTGTCTGATCTTAGATCAGTAAACGCAGTGTATTTACAGTGGTGTATATATCTGAGGAATCTGACCTCAGGGCAGGCTAGTGGTGCTGCTGTGTCTGTCTGATCTCAGATCAGTAAACACAGTGTATGTACAGTAGTGTATATATCTGAAGAATCTGACCTCAGAGCAGGTTAGTGGTGCTACTTTGTCTGTCTGATCTCAGATCAGTAAACACAGTGTATTTACAGTAGTGGATATATCTGAGGAACCTGACCTCAGAGCGGGCTAGTAGTAGTGGTGCTGCTGTGTCTGTCTGATCTTAGATCAGTAAACGCAGTGTATTTACAGTGGTGTATATATCTGAGGAATCTGACCTCAGAGCAGGTTTGTGGTGCTGCTGTGTTACTCTGATCTCAGATCAGTAAACACAGTGCATTTAAAGTAGTGTATATATCTGAGGAACCTGACCTCAGAGCAGGTTAGTGTTGTGTCTGATCTCAGATCAGTAAACACAGTGTATTTACAGTAGTGTATATATCTGAGGAATCTGACCTCAGAGCAGGTTAGTGGTGCTGCTGGGTGTGTTGAGGAATCTATAAATGAAAATTTGTCTTGGGACTTGCTGTTTGTCCTGGAGATCAGAAAGTAGTCTTAATGTCTGATATCTTACTGGGATTTCAGTACGTTGCAACAGCAGTGCTGCTGCTGGAGTGTTTAAACACTGTGTCCACTCACTGTCCACTCTATTAGACACTCCTACTACTTGCT
The DNA here is from genome assembly GCA_021613375.1 of Megaleporinus macrocephalus. NCBI lineage: Eukaryota > Metazoa > Chordata > Actinopteri > Characiformes > Anostomidae > Megaleporinus > Megaleporinus macrocephalus. The sequence goes on along the minus strand of CM038706.1, from coordinate 4,614,180 downwards.
GGTCCACCTTGTAGATGTAAAGTCAGAGACAGTAGCTCATCTGCTGCTGCACAGTTTATGTTTCTCTAGTCCTTCATCAGTGGACACAGGACGGCGCCCACAGGACACTGCTGTCTGGATAGTTTTGGTTGGTGGACGATTTTCAGTCCAGCAGTGACACTGAGGAGGTGTTTAAACGCTCCAGCAGCAGCACTGCTGTGTCTGATCCACTCACACCAGCACAACACACACTTACATACCACCACGAGTGCTGAGTATGATCCACCTCCCTAATAGTATCTGCTCTGTGGTGGTCCTGTGGGGGTCCTGATCATTAAAGAACAGAGTAATAAAGTATACAGAGAATCAGATGAACTACAGTCTGTAAGTGGAGCTCCTGTATGGTCAGTGGAGCTGATACAGTGGACAGAGAGTGGAGATATAAGGAGGTGGACACATAACAGCAGCAGGACTAGCCAGTGCAGAGAGAACAATACACAATCAGCTTGACCGCAGTCACGTCCATTCCTCCACCGCAATGCAAAACTCCTCTGCTGAACATGCTGCGGCGAGATGTGCATCTCTGATTTGCACACAAACAGGTCTGTATTCAAATCAGAGGTCTTTGGAAGCGTCTCTGGGTAGATCAGACACGGACAGAGCAAAGTACGGCGGTGGGAACGTCCTGATACGGGGCCGCTTCACTGAACGCTTGTAGACAAACTGTGAAGACTGAATGTTGTTTTTACTGTGGAGTGTATGTGTGTGTGTTTAGCAGCTCTCCAGTTCAGCGTTGGAGGTGAAGATTCAGTCACACCGTAAATCCCTCCTCCTCCTCCTCCTCCTCCTCCTCCTCCTATAGACGCGGCTCTGCTGCTAAATCTGTCCCATTTGTCGCTTTTCTGAATAGCTGTTGATGTTGTTTCCATATCAAAGACTTCCTGTGGCGGCTATTTGCGGCAGCGGTAGACGGGACGGGGTCAGAAGAGGTCATCTCGTTTGGTTAGATTGCTCATTAGAAGTCCAAAGCAAAAGTCTGCTGCTGTGTCTGATCTCAGATCAGTAAACACAGTGTATTTGCAGTAGTGTATATATCTGAGGAACCTGACCTCAGAGCAGGTTAGTGGTGCTGCTGTGTCTGTCTGACCTCAGATCAGTAAACACAGTGTATTTGCAGTAGTGTATATATCTAAGGAATCTGACCTCAGAGCAGGTTAGTGCCTGTCTGATCTCAGATCAGTAAACGCAGTGTATGTACAGTAGTGTATATATCTGAGGAACCTGACCTCAGAGCAGGTTAGTGTCTGTCTGATCTCAGATCAGTAAACGCAGTGTATGTACAGTAGTGTATATATCTGAGGAACCTGACCTCAGAGCAGGTTAGTGCCTGTCTGATCTCAGATCAGTAAACGCAGTGTATGTACAGTAGTGTATATATCTGAGGAACCTGACCTCAGAGCAGGTTAGTGGTGCTGCTGTGTCTGTCTGATCTCAGATCAGTAAACGCAGTGTATGTATAGTAGTGTATATATCTGAGGAACCTGACCTCAGAGCAGGTTAGTGTCTGTCTGATCTCAGATCAGTAAACGCAGTGTATGTACAGTAGTGTATATATCTGAGGAACCTGACCTCAGAGCAGGTTAGTGTCTGTCTGATCTCAGATCAGTAAACGCAGTGTATGTACAGTAGTGTATATATCTGAGGAACCTGACCTCAGAGCAGGTTAGTGTCTGTCTGATCTCAGATCAGTAAACGCAGTGTATGTACAGTAGTGTATATATCTGAGGAACCTGACCTCAGAGCAGGTTAGTGTCTGTCTGATCTCAGATCAGTAAACGCAGTGTATGTACAGTAGTGTATATATCTGAGGAACCTGACCTCAGAGCAGGTTAGTGTCTGTCTGATCTCAGATCAGTAAACACAGTGTATGTACAGTAGTGTATATATCTGAGGAACCTGACCTCAGAGCAGGTTAGTGTCTGTCTGATCTCAGATCAGTAAACACAGTGTATTCCATACAGTGAATAATTCCATACCTCTTATTCTATAGTTCTGATCTCTTCATTATTACTATAAAAACAGTACGGATAAGAAGAACCTGGGGAGGTTTGACTGTGTAGTTGTCTTGACTGTCTGAAAGATGTATGTACATGTGGAGCTTGTAGGCTTTTATAGATAACATGCTGGTACGTATGCTAACCCTGTAGCTCTCGTGCAAGACTCGCTGCTGCTGCTGATGATGATGATGATGCTGTGGAGTGATCTGTGTACACATACTCTCCTAAACAGTATCACACCCACCATAACCGCTCACGCTTGTAAGAATATTGTGTGTGAGAGACAGTAAGTGTGTGAGTGTGTGTTTATGTGTAAGTGTTTGTATGTTAGTGTATGTGTGTGTATGTATGTATGTATATATGTATGCGTGTGTCTGTGTGTGTTTAAGTATGAGTGTGAGTGTGTGAGTGCATAAGTGTGTGTGAGTATGTGTGTATAGGCGTTTGTATGTGAGTGTATAAGTGTGTGTAAGTATGAGTGTATAGGTGTGTGTGTATGTGAGTGTATAAGTATGTGTGTGTGTGTGTGTGTGTGTGTGAGTGTTTGTATGTTAGTGTTTGGGAGTGTGTGTGTTTGAGCATGTGAGTGTATAAGTGTGTGAGTGTGTAAGTGTGAGTGTGTTTGAGTATGAGTGTATAAGTGTGAGTGTGTGTGTTTGAGTATGTGAGTGTGTGAGAGAGTGTGTGTAAGAGAGTATGTGAGTGTATAAGTGTGTGTGTGTGAGTATGTGAGTGTGTAAGAGTGTGTGTGAGAGTATGTGAGTGTATGTGTGTGTATGAGAGTATGTGAGTGTATAAGTGTGTATGTGAGTGTATAGGTGTGTGTGTGTGAGAGTATGCATGTTAGTGTATGTGAGTGTGTGGGTATGTGAGTATGAGTGTATAGGTGTGTGTATGTGTGAGAGAGTGTTTGTATGTTAGTGAATAAGTGTGTGTGTGTGTTGATATGTGAGTATGAGTGTATAGGTGTGTGTGTGTGTGTGAGAGAAGGTTTGTATGTTAGTGTATGGGAGTGTGTGTGTGTGTGTGTCGGTATGTGAGTATGAGTGTATAGGTGTGTGTGTGTGGGTATATGAGTGTATAGGTGTGTGTGAGTGTTTGTATGTTAGTGTATAAGTGTGTGTGTGTGTGTGTGAGTGTGTGGGTATGTGAGTATGAGTGTATAGGTGTGTGTGTGTGTGAGAGAGAGTGTTTGTATGTTAGTGTATGGGAGTGTGTGTGTGTGTGTGTCGGTATGTGAGTATGAGTGTATAGGTGTGTGTGTGTGGGTATATGAGTGTATAGGTGTGTGTATGTGTGAGAGAGTGATTGTATGTTAGTGTATAAGTGTGTGTGTGTGTGTGTGTGTGTTGATATGTGAGTATGAGTGTATAGGTGTGTGTGTGTGGGTATATGAGTGTATAGGTGTGTGTGTAAGTGTTTGTATGTTAGTGTATAAGTGTGTGTGTGTGTGTGTGTGTGTGTGTGTGTGTGTTGATATGTGAGTATGAGTGTATAGGTGTCTGTGTGTGTGAGAGAGGGTTGTATGTTAGTGTATGGGAGTGTGTGTGTCGGTATGTGAGTATGAGTGTATAGGTGTGTGTGTGTGGGTATATGAGTGTATAGGTGTGTGTGTAAGTGTTTGTATGTTAGTGTATAAGTGTGTGTGTGTGTGTGTGTGTGTGTGTGTGTTGATATGTGAGTATGAGTGTATAGGTGTGTGTGTGTGTGAGAGAGGGTTTGTATGTTAGTGTATGGGAGTGTGTTTCGGTATGTGAGTATGAGTGTATAGGTGTGTGTGTGTGGGTATATGAGTGTATAGGTGCGTGTGTGAGTGTTTGTATGTTAGTGTATAAGTGTGTGTGTGTGTGTGTGTGTGTGTGTGTGTGTGTGTGTATGTGTTGATATGTGAGTATGAGTGTATAGGTGTGTGTGTGTGTGTGTGTGAGAGAGGGTTTGTATGTTAGTGTATGGGAGTGTGTGTGTGTGTGTGTCGGTATGTGAGTATGAGTGTATAGGTGTGTGTGTGTGGGTATATGAGTGTATAGGTGCGTGTGTGAGTGTTTGTATGTTAGTGTATAAGTGTGTGTGTGTGTGTGTGTGTGTGTGTGTATGTGTTGATATGTGAGTATGAGTGTATAGGTGTGTGTGTGTGTGTGTGAGAGAGGGTTTGTATGTTAGTGTATGGGAGTGTGTGTGTGTGTGTGTCGGTATGTGAGTATGAGTGTATAGGTGTGTGTGTGTGGGTATATGAGTGTATAGGTGTGTGTGTGAGTGTTTGTATGTTAGTGTATAAGTGTGTGTGTGTGTGTGTTGATATGTGAGTATGAGTGTATAGGTGTGTGTGTGTGAGAGAGTGTTTGTATGTTAGTGTATAAGTGTGTGTGTGTGTGTGTGTGTGTGTTGATATGTGAGTATGAGTGTATAGGTGTGTGTGTGTGTGTGTGTGTGTGTGTGAGAGAGTGTTTGTATGTTAGTGTATAAGTGTGTGTGTGTGTGTTGATATGTGAGTATGAGTGTATAGGTGTGTGTGTGTGTGAGAGAGTGTTTGTATGTTAGTGTATGGGAGTGTGTGTGTCGGTATGTGAGTATGAGTGTATAGGTGTGTGTGTGTGGGTATATGAGTGTATAGGTGTGTGTGTGAGTGTTTGTATGTTAGTGTATAAGTGTGTGTGTGTGTGTGTGTGTGTGTGTGTGTGTGTGTGTGTGTATGTGTCGGTATGTGAGTATGAGTGTATAGGTGTGTGTGTGTGAGAGAGGGTTTGTATGTTAGTGTATGGGAGTGTGTGTGTGTGTGTGTCGGTATGTGAGTATGAGTGTATAGGTGTGTGTGTGTGGGTATATGAGTGTATAGGTGTGTGTGTGTGAGTGTTTGTATGTTAGTGTATAAGTGTGTGTGTGTGTGTGTGTGTGTGTTGATATGTGAGTATGAGTGTATAGGTGTGTGTGAGAGAGTGTTTGTATGTTAGTGTATAAGTGTGTGTGTGTGTGTGTGTGTGTGTGTGTTGATATGTGAGTATGAGTGTATAGGTGTGTGTGTGTGTGTGTGTGTGTGTGAGAGAGTGTTTGTATGTTAGTGTATAAGTGTGTGTGTGGGTTGGCTACGTTAGCCTCTCATTAATATTGCAGGGTCCTGTTGCCTCTGTCGTCTACGTTTTCCGTTTCTCTCTGTCTTCAATTATTCATTCTCGGCCGGGCTTTGTGCTGGACGCCGTGCGTGCGCGCATGTGTGTGTGTGCGAGTGTGTGGGTGTGTATGGTCCGCTCGCCGCTGCTCGTGTTTGCCGCCGTGTGGAGGAGATGTATGGAAGGCTAGGGGGGACTGATGGCCAATAGCCCTGTGCTGCTCCATGGCTGTGTGTGTGATGGTGCGGAGGCATGGATGTGAAGTCATGGCGTCCTGTGGGGATGAAGTACCTGGTTAAATGGCATCATACGGGCTCCTACCAGCTGTACCCGGGTAAGAGAGAGAGAGGCTGGGGCAGAAAGAGGACACTGCGGGGACAGATGACGCTGTTGGACTGATTGTGTTGCAGATGTTTCTTCTGTTTTGCTGAAGGAGGAGTGTGTGTAACGTTTGTAGAGCTGCTAAATGAGGTAGATGTGTTGCTGTTACACCTGGACGGTGTTTACAGGTTTAATTTGGCCCCAAGTTACATGACCATACGTCGGTGTTTGGACTGTGAGAGGGGTCTGTGATGAGGTCATGGGGTCTTTAGGGTGGTTTGCAGTCTGATAGTAATGGTATCACAGTTGTGCCTGAGAATCAACACTTGAAAGAAGTTCATACTCGAATGGTTTATTCTCCCATTCTACCCTATTGTACACTCTACTGTAGTTTTGTTATCATCACCAGCCAAAAAAAACCAAGTAGCTCTATTTTTGTTGATTTTCAAGTGTCTATATGATTTGAACTCAGCAGCTGTTTCTTATATCCTGTTTCATGATTAATGGACCAATAGAAATGCTCCAAAGTCACATGGAAAAATTATGGTTTCATTGACATCCATTGAAAGGAAAGCCAGCAGTCCAAAATTTTCTTTTCATTAAATTTTTTTAATGTCTGTACAGTGAAATAAGGCAGTATGGTGGTGTGTAGTGGTTAGTATGGTGGTTTAGTGGTTAGTATGGTGGTGTAGTGGTTAGTATGGTGGTGTGTAGTGGTTAGTATGGTGGTGTAGTGGTTAGTATGGTGGTTTAGTGGTTAGTACGGTGGTGTAGTGGTTTGTATGGTGGTGTAGTGGTTAGTACGGTGGTGTAGTGGTTAGTACGGTGGTGTAGTGGTTAGTATGGTGGTGTAGTGGGTAGTACGGTGGTGTAGTGGTTAGTACGGTGGTGTAGTGGTTAGTATGGTGGTGTAGTGGTTAGTATGGTGGTGTAGTGGTCGGTATGGTGGTGTAGTGGTCGGTATGGTGGTGTAGTGGTTAGTATGATGGTGTAGTGGTTGGAATGGTGGTGTAGTGGTTGGTATGGTGGTGTAGTGGTCAGTCTGGTGGTGTAGTGGTTAGTACGGTGGTGTAGTGGTTAGTATGGTGGTGTAGTGGTTAGTATGGTGGTGTAGTGGTTAGTATGGTGGTGTAGTGGTTAGTTTGGTGGTGTAGTGGTTAGTACGGTGGTGTAGTGGTTAGTATGATGGTGTAGTGGTTGGTATGGTGGTGTAGTGGTTAGTACGGTGGTGTAGTGGTTAGTACGGTGGTGTAGTGGTTAGTATGGTGGTGTAGTGGTTAGTATGGTGGTGTAGTGGTTAGTATGGTGGTGTAGTGGTTAGTATGGTGGTGTAGTGGTTAGTTTGGTGGTGTAGTGGTTAGTACGGTGGTGTAGTGGTTAGTACGGTGGTGTAGTGGTTAGTATGGTGGTGTAGTGGTTAGTATAGTGGTGTAGTGGTTAGTATGGTGGTGTAGTGGTTAGTATGGTGGTGTAGTGGTCAGTATGGTGGTGTAGTGGTTAGTAAGGTGGTGTAGTGGTTAGTACGGTGGTGTAGTGGTTAGTATGGTGGTGTAGTGGTTAGTATGGTGGTGTAGTGGTTAGTATGGTGGTGTAGTGGTTAGTACGGTGGTGTAGTGGTTAGTACGGTGGTGTAGTGGTTAGTATAGTGGTGTAGTGGTTAGTATGGTGGTGTAGTGGTTAGTACGGTGGTGTAGTGGTTAGTACGGTGGTGTAGTGGTTAGTACGGTGGTGTAGTGGTTAGTACGGTGGTGTAGTGGTTAGTATGGTGGTGTAGTGGTTAGTACGGTGGTGTAGTGGTCAGTATGGTGGTGTAGTGGTCAGTATGGTGGTGTAGTGGTCAGTATGGTGGTGTAGTGGTTAGTTTGGTGGTGTAGTGGTTAGTACGGTGGTGTAGTGGTTAGTATGGTGGTGTAGTGGTTAGTATGGTGGTGTAGTGGTTAGTATAGTGGTGTAGTGGTTAGTATGGTGGTGTAGTGTTAGTATGGTGGTGTAGTGGTCAGTACGGTGGTGTAGTGGTTAGTATGGTGGTGTAGTGGTTAGTATGGTGGTGTAGTGGTTAGTATGGTGGTGTAGTGGTTAGTTTGGTGGTGTAGTGGTTAGTACGGTGGTGTAGTGGTTAGTACGGTGGTGTAGTGGTTAGTATGGTGGTGTAGTGGTTAGTATAGTGGTGTAGTGGTTAGTATGGTGGTGTAGTGGTTAGTATGGTGGTGTAGTGGTTAGTATGGTGGTGTAGTGGTTAGTATGGTGGTGTAGTGGTTAGTATGGTGGTGTAGTGGTTAGTATAGTGGTGTAGTGGTTAGTATGGTGGTGTAGTGGTTAGTATGGTGGTGTAGTGGTTAGTATGGTGGTGTAGTGGTTAGTATGGTGGTGTAGTGGTTAGTACGGTTTCCTCCCACAGTCCAAACACATGCATGTTAGGTTGATTCTCACTCTAAACTGCCCGTAGGTGTGAGTTTTTGTGGGCCATACTATGGACTGGCGACCTGTACATTGAGTGTTTGGCTCCAGCCCCCCCGTGACCCTGACTAGCAGGATGAAGTGGAAGATAAAGGATAGTTGGATGTACAGTGAAATAATTGAGATGTAAACAATGTCACTCAGTGTGATCTGGTGTGAAATGCTCAGTTCTAACCACTACAGTCAGAATCGTTCACTATGGTACTAATAGGAACCAGACGTCCCTCAGTCATTACAAATACTTTCCCTGGTGATTAATGCATACATGGCTTTGTGATAGTTATGAGATCAGATTTTGGTTTACATCTATGTTTTTGGTGAATCCACTCCAGGTGGGGAGGACCCAGAGGGCATTTTAAGGCAAACATAATCTTATTTGTGTTATATAATTTATTTTCTTTTGCAAATTCGGCTGTAAATCCTCAGACAAAACACATACATTACTATTTAAAACCCTTTATCTGATCAATAAGTGTATGTTCTCCAGTAAGAGCAGCAGATCTGATTAGAACAGATGTAAATAATCATACATACAATACAAAGTAACATGAATATGTTATTGTGAGAGAAGTAGATCAGATCTTGATCCAGTTTGAAGAACAAAGTTATGTTCCAGATTTCTCCTGGACGCCCCAGACATTGTATGAATGTCTTCTGTTCCTTCAGCAGCAAATCTTGATTTATCTTAATGAAGTACTGAGCAGTCAAAGCAGGTATTAGATCAGAACTGATAATAATACTGGGTTGTTTAGGAGAAGCTTGGAAAGGGTTAAATAAACACACTGACGTATGGAAAAGCTCTACTTACTCTATTAATACTGATTAATATTTAATAATAAAGTGTTTACTGAGTAAATAAAAGCTTTGGGCTGGAAATGCAGGGGACGTTGGGCTGCGGGGTCATTTCGGTTCCACTGATGTTTTGAAATTATGCTTTCTCTGGCTTAGGTAGATCAAATCAGAGATGTGACAGTGGTTTCCTAGGCGTGAGGATGGGGCTCAAACTGGGGGTCCTAAGATGCTCCAGATCAGTTCTGGAGGAGCGTTTCTTGACCATAGTGCATATTTTGGTGCTTTCACTGGTTTTAAGGTGGATTTTCCCGCCAGTTAGTCATATTCTCTGTAGAATTAAACCATCGAGGTTGGTGTGAAACGCTTCATTCCTGATAAGCTCACAAGTCATAATTGTTTACAGAGGCGGTGATGGGAACCAGACAGTCACGGGTCTTAACTCCTCTCACAGAAAGCTGTTATGTTTAATGTTTAGGGCCGAGCTTGCAGATGCCTGAGACATGGTTTTATGATAGTTTTGACATAAGCTTCCTGGCAGAAACTTGTTATTAATAATCAGTGTATGGTGGAGAGCTGCACGCTGAAGTGGTCCTCCAAAGAAAAACATGTAGCTCCATTTTTGGTGATTTTTATTTTTATAGGTTATTGGAACACAGCAGCTGTCGTTTATATTGTGGAAAAATTTCATGATGAACGGACCAATAGGAATGCTTCAAAATAGCTTGGAAAAAATTCTGGTTCCCTAGACTTGCTTTAGAAGTGAAGGCAGTTTTTGGTCTCTCCTGTAAAATTACCATTTAGGACTCCTGGTTCCCATCAGCACCACTGTAACCAGCTTTATTGGCAGAGATATTAATCAGAATTGAAATGTTAATTATTAATTGGCTGGTTAATGAGCTAATATGTTGTGTTCGATGTTTAACTCTGGGGCATTATTCTCTGGGGCAGTTGTGTGCTGGAGGTTTAGGGAAGGTCGCTGGTTTATCTCCTGGATCAATAGCACACAACGGAAGTGCCCTTGAGCAAGACCCCTAACCCCCAACTTCTACCCATTCTGTTTATAGGCTTGCCCACCACTTCGGAAAAGTGTGTTCTCTGCCTCCTAGTGTGTTCACTAGTGTGTGTCTGTTCACTAGTGTTTGTGTACATGGGTGTTTCACCACCTTCAGTGTGTGTATTCCCCTGTTTGTGTGTGTTTACTAGTGTGTGTGTATGTGGGTGTTTCACTGCCCCCTAGTGTCTGTGTATATGGGTGTTTTACTGCCCAGTAGTGTGTGTGTGTGTGTGTGTGTGTGTATGTTTCACTGCCCCCTGTGTGTGTGTGTGTGTATGTATATGTTTCACTGCCCCCAGTGTGTGTGTGTATGTGTGTGTGGGGGGGTTTTTTAACTGCCCCCTAGTGTGTGTGTGTGTGTGTGTGTGTGAGTGTGTGTGCACGCTTGTTTATCTACCCCCTATTGTGTGTGTTCATTTGGGTGTTTCACTGCCCTCTCAAGTCTAAACACTGAGACTTTGTGCATATATATATATATATATATATATATATATATATATATGAATGGACCAATAGAAATGCTTCAAAATAGCCTCTCCTGTACCAAGTTACCAGTTTTCTTTGGACAGTGATGATATATACCACTTTAACAACTACTTAACAAACAATTACTTCAGGTAACCAGTATGTAACCAGTATGTAACCAGTATGTAACCAGTATATGACCAGTAACATAGTAGAAGTTGAGAGCTGAAGATGAACGCAGGTTAGAGTGCTGAGGTCTGGAATGTGGGAAGGTGTTGCTGTAGAGTGTCAGTCAAGGTTTCTGTGTAACCCAGTTAAACCGAGCTAATGTGTAACTATTCACCTGCGTCTCCTACAGAGCTCCAGTGTTTGTGTGCACCAGTAACAGTAACTGTGTGTGTGTGTTTTTGAGCAGAGCTGAACAGTGCGGACCTGAAGGGCTGCGGTAGTGATAACAGCCTGAACAGCAATGCCAGTCTACCCAGCGTGCAGTGCCACAGACGCCACACGGAGCGGCGCGTCGCATCCTGGGCTGTCTGCTTCGAGCGGCTGCTGCAGGACCCGGTCGGGGTCCGCTATTTCTCAGTACGTTCCTTTAACTGTATATACATGTGTCATGCAAATCTATGTCCTTTAAAACCTCTGTCCTCTGGAATCAGCACATCTTCAGGTTCAAGAGGCTTTACTGTCATTTTAGTTATATACCAGTACACAGTAAACTAAAGAGTGGTCCTCCAGAACCATATGGTGCAGGACAAATACAATACAGTACAATACAGTGCAACACAGTACAATGCAATACAGTACAATACAGTACAATACAGTACAGTACAATACAGTACAGTACAATACAATACAATGCAATACAATGCAATACAATACAATAGAGTAAAGTACAGTACAATACAATACAACACAATACAGTACAATGCAATACAATACAATACAATAAAGTACAATACAGTACAATACAATACAATACAATACAGTACAATACAATACAATACAATACAATACAATACAATACAGTACAGTACAATGCAATACAATACAATACAGTACAGTACAGTACAATGCAATACAATACAGTACAGTGCAATACAATACAGTACAGTACAATGCAATGCAAGACCGTACCATACAATACAATGAAATGCAAAACAATACCATACAATACAGTACAGTACAATGCAATACAGTACAGTACAGTACAGTACAGTACAATGCAATGCAAGACAGTACCATACAATACAATGAAATGCAAAACAATACCATACAATACAGTACAGTACAGTACAATACAATACAATACAATACAGTACAGTACAATACAATACAATACAATACAGTACAATGCAATGCAAGACCGTACCATACAATACAATGAAATGCAAAACAATACCATACAATACAGTACAGTACAATGCAATACAGTACAGTACAGTACAGTACAGTACAGTACAATGCAATGCAAGACAGTACCATACAATACAATGAAATGCAAAACAATACCATACAATACAGTACAGTACAGTACAGTACAATACAATACAATACAATACAGTACAGTACAGTACAGTACAATACAATACAATACAGTACAATGCAATGCAAGACAATACAGTACAGTACAGTACAATACAATACAATACAGTACAATGCAATGCAAGACAGTACAGTGCAGTACAGTACAATACAGTACAGTACAATGCAATGCAAGACAGTACCATACAATACAATAAAATGCAAAACAATACCATACAGTACAATACAGTACATTACAATACAGTACAGTACAATACAGTACAGTACAATACAATACAATACAGTACAATGCAATGCAAGACAGTACAGTGCAGTACAGTACAATACAGTACAGTACAGTATAATACAATGCAATACAATACAGTACAGTACAATGCAATGCAAGACAGTACCATACAATACAATAAAATGCAAAACAATACCATACAGTACAGTACAATACAATACAGTACAGTGCAGTACAGTACAATGCAGTACAGTGCAGTACAGTACAATACAGTACAATGCAGTACAGTACAGTAGAATGCTGTACAGTACAGTACAGTACAATACAATATACACAGTGCAGACAAAAGAGTGTAATAAATACTACTCAGAACACTCAGGTACAGTACACAGTATTCAGAGTATGCAGGTTTGTATAAAGTTGGATGTAACATACTGTGACATGATAATTGATACTTTGGTGTATATGACCATAGTGGTCACTGAGCATTAACTACAGCATTACAGTGATTGGTTAATACAACCCCCATTCCAAAAAATCTAAATAGAGATAAATAAAAGACACTGGTTTATTATCATTTTTAACGAGCTCATGTGAAACAGCATAATATTTTAACTAAATTAACAGTAAATAAACAAAGTAAATCAAACCAACCAAATCATCCCCTCTTCCTGGATGAAACGCTAGCTGGAAATACAGAAATTACGATCGATCAGCTCTCGGGATCGGCTAAATAAAATCGGCCAATACCGATACTTAGCCGATCGATCTTTCCATCTCTAATATATATATATATATATATATATATATATATATATATATATATATATATATATATATATATATATATATATATATACAAGGTACACAGTGTCCCAGCTCTTTTGGAATTGGGGTATTACATTATTCTAACAGCTGACGTTGTTCAAGAAATGTGCAAAAACACTAGTAATCAGATATATGGGTTAATTAAACATCTGAGTGTGAAATGTAGCTATTATTGTATTTAAATACAGGATCTCAGTTTCAGTTCCAGAAGCGATGTTTAACATCAGAGGCTGCGTGGAGAGCTTCTAATTTAAGAGGCTTTTCAGATATTTTTTATGGCTATCTGCCTCTTTTTCCGAGATAGGAGCTTCAGAAAGAGATTTCCAGGATAACGCAGCCTCATGGAATATCGAGCAGTTCTGAGAGAAGTCGGATAATTGGGAGATTTTCGTTTAAATATAACTCGGCTCACATGAAACATGCCATTATTGCTTGCGTGAAGAAGAAAGGAGCTTAACTTCTCTGGGCTTGTTGTGGGAGTGGCTGCCTGATTAAAGGCAGCGTTGTTGCTCTGACTCTTGCAGGAGTTTCTGAAGAAGGAGTTCAGTGAGGAGAACATCCTGTTCTGGCAAGCGTGTGAATTTTTCAGCCATGTTCCGGAAACAGACAAGAAACAGGTACGCAGGCTTTAGAGGTTAACGTCCTTCGCCTGGCCCAAACAGAGGTCTGGTTTATTCTGCTGGTCACCTAGAAAGCACTGAACTGGACCATAATACAATCATCAGCCATGATTTTATACATACTGAAAGTATAGCCTTTATATTTTACCATACAAATAAACAAGCGAACCCTTAAATGAGTGGACTGCTGTGATCGTGACCTTGTCGTGACCTTTAACCCAGTTATCTCAGAGGGCGAGAGAGATCTACAACAGCTTCCTGTCCAGTAAAGCCACCACTCCGGTCAACATCGACAGTCAGGCGCAGCTGGCCGACGACATCCTCAACGCACCGAGACCTGACATGTTCAAGGAGCAGCAGCTACAGGTGAGCAGGAGCCCAGTGCACTATGTAGGCTCCCTATCTAGTGAACACTACAAATATACAAAAAGTTGTGTTTCAGCCGTGTGACACACTGAAACTGATATAGTCTTAATAAGATGGTGAAGAACAGCAACCGTACACTACCAGTCAAAAGTTTGGTGACACTTAACTGAATATATGTGTCTATGATTATAGAGACGTTTAGATCTAAATGTGTTGAGAGACGAGTGTAAACAGTTAAGTTGGAGCCCATGTACACAAATATTACTAAAACAAACATTTCACTGTATTTAAATGTAAAAATGAGAATGTATATTTTTATAAGAGCTATAAAACCACCAAACCTGTTTATCAGAACAAGATCTCAGCATCTACACTATCTTCTTCAGTCCTGTTACGCCTGGTTTACACTGAACTGAACTCTGATAAGAGCTGAACTCTGGTGAAAGCTGAACTATGGTAAGAGCTGAACTCTTGTGAGAACTAAGCTCTGGTGAGAACTGAAATCTGGTGATAGCTGAACTCTATTGAGAACTAAACTCTGGTGAGAACTGAACTTTGGTGAGAGCTGAACTCTGGTGAGAGCTGAACTCTAGTGAGAACTAAACTCTGGTGAGAACTGAACTCTAGTGAGAACTAAATTCTGGTGAGAGCTGAACTCTAGTGAGAACTAAACTCTGGTGAGAGCTGAACTCTAGTGAGAACTAAACTCTGGTGAGAACTGAACTCTAGTGAGAGCTGAACTCTAGTGAGAGCTGAACTCTAGTGAGAACTGAACTCTAGTAAGAGCTGAACTCTGGTGAGAGCTGAACTTTTGTGAGAACTGAACACTGGTGAGAGCTGAACTCTTGTGAGAACTGAACTCTGGGGAGAACTGAACTCTGGTGAGTGCTGAAACTCTTGTGAGAACTAAACGCTGGTGAGAACTGAACTCTGGCAAGAACTGAACCGTGGTGAGAACTAAATGCGTGTGAGAACTAGCGACATCACGTAGAACGTGCTATTTCAAAAACAGACTTCAACCAGACGTCACAGACATTGTTAATGTTGACGGTGACGCTGTTCTATGTGATTCTTTTGACTGTAGCTAAAAGCTGCTGTTGACTCACAGTCGCTGACTGGCCTAGATAGTAAACATGCTAGACGTTTGTCAGGCGTCTACAATTAGTTGGCGAGCATCTTTCAGCAGTTCACACTACACGACTGAGCGAGCGCAGAGTGTCGACAACTGAACATCAGGCTAAAGTGGTGTAGTGTGAACCAGGCATTAGACAAGCAGCTCATGTGGCTCCTCATGAAGCTGCTGGTCAGAATGTTCAAAGTATGTAAACCTGCATCAGAGCAAATGAGCTCATTTCTAAAAGACCCTCTAAACATTCTTTAAACACAACCAGATGTTTAATTCTGCTCCAGGAATAATTCCATACCGACTATTCTATAGTTCTGATCTCTTCACACTTATTCACTAATATTATTAGTAACATAGTAGGTGGGTAGGTATGTCCGAACATTTTGACTTCTGACTAGTATTAAGCCACAGTGAGTAGTTTTGTTAGATTAGATTAGATTAGATACTGTATTGATCCCAGCGAGAAATCCAAGATCTCTGCATTTAACCCATCCATGCAGTGAAACACTTACGTATACACACACACACTAGGTGGCAGTAGCGAGCTCACTTGTTCGGAGCAGTGGGCAGCCCTACCACAGTACCCAGGGAGCAGTCAGGGCTTAGGTGCCTTGCTCAAGGGCACTTCAGTCGTGTCCTGTCTGTTCATGGGATGGAGCCGGCCACCTTCTAGTCAGACCTCCAGCCCACAACTGCCCCCATGGGTGTGTGGTGCAAAACTCAACATTGAAAATCTGTAACTGTCTATAAAGTTCAGATTAGCTGCTCAGATTCACTGGACGTCCGCAATTCCTGCCATCATTAAAGGAACACTTGCCTTATCCATGTAGCTGTGAGCATCCAAGACTCCATGTGAGGAGATGCAGCATGATTTATTTATTTATTTATTTATTTATTTATTTATTTATTTATTTATTTAGACTGGAGAGTGCTACCTCCAACTCCCGTTCGTCACGAGGTTCTGTAAATAGCCTTCCGAGCTGCAATCTTTCACAGCCTGAGCCCACGGAGCACATGACTGAGGGAGAAAGGCGTTTGCGAGGCCCGGGGCAAGAGCCCAGCATGTGGTGCTAGAAAGCTTCCCAGAATTCCCTGCTCCCATCGTCTCGCATCTCCGCGCTCTGAATGTGAGATCTGTTCTTTTTAAAAGGAGCTTCTTATCGGCCCGTAGAACAACTCCATCCTTCTTCTTCTCCTTCTTCATCTCCTTTTATTCCGGCTTGTTTTTTTTTAATCAACACATCTCACAGCTTCAGGCTGGCGTAGAGATCAGAACATGAATTAGACCAAAACGTTCCAGCAGAACAGAAAGGAAAGCTATTTTCTCTCTCTCTCTCTCTCTCTCTCTCTCTCTCTCTCTCTCTCTCTCTCTCTCTCTCTCTCTCATTTCTCCTCAGCGCTGGTTACGGGACCCCGGGGGTCTTGAGCGAAAATACTTTACAAGCTTTTAGCCGGAGACCTTTTACAAGGCCCAGCAGAGTGGTGCTGAAATGTTAAGACCAGCACTCGATTAGACTTATTATTAGGACATAAGCTCAAAAGCCAGTCAAAAGTTTGGAAACACCCTTCCAGGTTCTTATTTATACTATATTAATAGTACTAATATTAGTGAATAAGTGTGAAGAGATCAGAGCTATAGAATAAGAGGTATGGAATTATTCCTGGAGCAGAATTAAACATCTGGTTGTGTTTGAAGAATGTTTAGAGGGTCTTTTAGAAATGAGCTCATTTGCTCTGATGCAGGTTTACATACTTTGAACATTCTGACCAGCAGCTTCATGAGGAGCCACATGAGCTGCTTCTCTAACAGGACTGAAGAAGATAGTGTAGATGCTGAGATCTTGTTCTGATAAACAGGTTTGGGGGTTTTATAGCTCTTATAAAAATATACATTCTCATTTTTACATTTAAATACACTCAAATGTTTGTTTTAGTAATATTTGTGTACATGGGCTCCAACTTCACTGTTTACACTCGTCTCTCAACACATTCAGATCTATTTAATCTTTATAGTTATAAACATATACTGTATATTCATATACTGTATTTTGACTGGTGGTGTATATGTCGGTCAGTTGAGTTTGTGGTTATGCATCAGAAGTGTTTAGACATTGATTTAATGTACTACATGTTTAGGATGCAGTGTCCACCGACACATTGGGGAAAAATTAAGAGCCTCCAGTATCTAGAACTATAGAGGTGAATGGTATGAGAACGTCAGGCATCATAAAAACATAAAGCATGGAATCTATTTTATGTGTATTACAGTCATCAACTCTTATTTATTAAAATATATAATAAATAAGAGTTGATGACTGTAATGGTCAGAGTTGATGACTGTAATGGTCAGAGTTGATGACTGTAATGGTCAGAGTTGATCACTGTAATGGTCAGAGTTGATCGCTGTAGTGGTCAGAGTTGATCGCTGTAATGGTCAGAGTTGATCACCGTAATGGTCAGAGTTGATCACCGTAATGGTCAGAGTTAATCACTGTAATGGTCAGAGTTGATCGCTGTAATGGTCAGAGTTGATCACCGTAATGGTCAGAGTTGATCACCGTAATGGTCAGAGTTGATCACCATAATGGTCAGAGTTGATCACAGTAATGGTCAGAGTTGATCACCGTAATGGTCAGAGTTGATCACCGTAATGGTCAGAGGTAATCGCTGTAATGGTCAGAGTTGATCACTGTAATGGTCAGAGTTGATGACCGTAATGGTCAGAGGTAATCGCTGTAATGGTCAGAGTTGATCACCATAATGGTCAGAATTGATCGCTGTAATAGTCAAGAGTTGATCGCTGTGATGGTCAGAGTTGATCGCTGGGATGGTCAGAGTTGATCGCTGTAATGGTCAGAGTTGATCGCTGTAATGGTCAGAGTTGATCACTGTAATGGTAAGAGTTGATCGCTGTAATGGTCAGAGTTGATCGCTGTAATGGTCAGAGTTGATGACTGTAATGGTCAGAGTTGATCGCTGTAATGGTCAGAGTTGATCGCTGTAATGGTCAGAGTTGATCGCTGTAATGGTCAGAGTTGATCACTGTAATGGTCAGAGTTGGTCACTGTAATGGTGAGAGTTGATCACTGTGATGGTCAGAGTTGATCACTGTAATGGTCAGAGTTGGTCACTGTAATGGTGAGAGTTGATCACTGTGATGGTCAGAGTTGATCACTGTAATGGTCAGAGTTGATCACTGTAATAGTCAGAGTTGATGACTGTAATGGTCAGAGTTGATGACTGTAATGGTCAGAGTTGATCGCTGTAATAGTCAGAGTTGATCGCTGTAACGGTCAGAGTTGATCACTGTAATGGTCAGAGTTGATCACTGTAATGGTCAGAGTTGGTCACTGTAATGGTGAGAGTTGATCACTGTAATAGTCAGAGTTGATGACTGTAACGGTCAGAGTTGATCACCGTAATGGTCAGAGTTGATGACTGTAATGGTCAGAGTTGATCACTGTAATGGTCAGAGTTGGTCACTGTAATGGTGAGAGTTGATCACTGTGATGGTGAGAGTTGATCACTGTGATGGTCAGAGTTGATCACTGTAATGGTCAGAGTTGGTCACTGTAATGGTGAGAGTTGATCACTGTAATGGTCTCTTACTGGAGTTCCTAAGAAAACAATCCAACTGGTTCACAACGCAGCAGCTCGGATCCTAACAAACACTAAACAGAACTAAACTTTAGACTTCTGTACTCGTCTATAAAGCTCTAAATGTTTTTTTCTAAATAATACTCTCTCTCTCTGTCTGTCTCTCTCTCTCTCTTTCTCTCTCTCTCCTTGCAGATCTTTAACCTGATGAAGTTTGACAGTTACACTCGCTTCCTGAAGTCTTTCCTGTATCAGGAGTGTATGCTGGCGGAGGTTGAGGGCCGCCCCCTCCCGGACCCCTACCACATCCCCAGCAGCCCCACGTCTAAACACAGCACCAGCTCAGACCGCTCCAATCTCTCTACACCCAAGAAGGTAGAGTAGAACCTTCAACACACACACATACATACATACACACATACATTCATACATACATCACCTTCCAGTCGTCATGTCAGTCTTTTGTTCTTCATTGGAAATATAGCAGCTACACTATACTGCCAGAAGTATTCGCTCGTCTCCTTCACATGCATATGAACTTGAGGGACGTCCATAGGGTTTAATAGGATATCGGCCCAACCTTTGCAGCTATAACAGCTTTAGCTCTTCTGGGAAGACTCTCCACACGGTTTAGGAGAGTGTGTATGGGAATGTTTGACCGTTTTTCCAGAAGCACATTTGCTTTGTGCACTGGTGGGCAGTCATGTTGGAACAGGAAGGGTCCGTCCCCAAACTGTCCTCGCAAAGTTAGGAGCATCAAATTGTCCAGAATCTCTTGGTCTGCTGAAGCATTCAGAGTTCCTTTCACTGGAACTAAGGGTCCGAGCCCACCTGCTGAAAAACAGCCCCACACCATAATCCCCCCTCCACCAAACTTTACACTCGGCACTCTACAGTCAGACAAGTACCGTTCTTCTGGCAACCACCAAACCCAAACTGGTCCATTGGATTGCCAAATGGAGAAGCGTGATTTACACCACTGCATCTGACGCTCTGCATTGTTCTTGGTGATGTAAAGCTTGAATGCAGCTGCTCGGCTATGGAGACCCATTCCATGAAGCTCTCTATGCTCTGTTCTTGAGCTGATCTGAAGGCCACATGAAGTTTGGAGGTCTGTAGTGATGGACTCTGTAGAAAGTTGGTGACCTCTGTGCACTATGCTCCTCAGCATCCGCTGACCTGCTCTGTCATTGTACGTGTTCTACCACTTGGTGTCTGAGTTGCTGTCATTTCCAATCACTTCCACTTTATTAGAACACCACTGACAGTCCACTGTGGAATATTTAGTAGTGAGGAAACTTCACCACTGGACTCGTTGCACAGGTGGCGTCCTATCACGGTACCACGCTTGACAAACGTGAATTCTGAATAATAAATGTACAAAATGTACCATTATGATTTAAAGTGGACTTATTATACACAGTTATGTAAGTAGCAGCAGCCTGGCGTCTTGGCAGAAATCCCTGTTCACACCGTAAATCAAATTATGGTAATGTACCGTAGGTGTGAGATGTGAGTCATTTCGGCTTCTTCACACCTTCCTTAGTTTATCATTAGCACACTTATCATCAAAGCTGTGAAACACCTATACAGCCTCTCTGAATATTCAGCAGGATCTGTGGCTGGGTGGGAGGTGTTGGGAGCGATTGTCCGTTTAGGTCCAGCGCAGATTAGCTCACCAGTGAATTGGCAGGATTTTTAAGTGTGTTTGAGCAGAAAAAACCTCAAAACTGTTGTGGGTTCCTGCAGACCTGGAAGATTTACAAGCACATTAACCCTTTGTTGCACAGCCTGGGTTTAAAAGTGACCCGAAGGTATCCTTTATATTTTTGCATTGAATTAATTTCATAGAGACATAGACACTCAGCAGTACATACAGTAACATAGAGACACTCAGCAGTACATACAGTAACATAGAGACACTCAGCAGTACATACAGTAACATAGAGACACTCAGCAGTACATACAGTAACATAGAGATACTCAGCAGTACATACAGTAACATAGAGACACTCAGCAGTACATACAGTAACATAGAGACACTCAGCAGTACATACAGTAACATAGAGATACTCAGCAGTACATACAGTAACACAGAGATACTCAGCAGCACATACAGTAACATAGAGACACTCAGCAGTACATACAGTAACATAGAGACACTCAGCAGTACATACAGTAACATAGAGACACTCAGCAGTACATACAGTAACATAGACACTCAGCAGTACATACAATAATATATAGATACTCAGCAGTGCATACAATAACATAGAGACACTCAGCAGTACATATAGTAACATAGTCATATACAGTAACTTTTACTGAAACTAAGGGTCCCAGCCCACCTCCTTAAAAACAACCCCACATGATTATTCCCCCTCCACCGAACTTTACACTCTGCACAATCAGTCAGTCAGACAAGTACAGTTCCCCTGGCAACCGCCAAACCCAGACTCGTCCACTAGATTGCCAGATGGAGAAGCGTGATTGGTCACTCCTAAGAACACATCTCCTCTGCTCCAGAAACCAACGATGGCGTGCTTTACACCAGTGCAGAGTGAATTGATGATGGACTAAACCCGACAACCCCAACCACAACCTGCCAAAACTCCCATCGCCTCTTTGATGAAATTTTCCAGAACTGCTACTAACATGTCCTTCAGGGTGAAACATGCAACTTTGGTTGCTTGAAATCTCCACAAAATATAGATGTTGCTCGTTCCTAACACTCTTCATCTCTGCCCTACGTGGCGTCAGAGCTGCGCAGTGGCGGCGTGTTTCTAGGAAGGCTCTGGGAAGTGGACCTGTTATCGCAGGCTCTGTGTTTGTGTGGACGAGGAAGCAGCAGACTGAAGGATTAACGGTGTTTGACTGTTGCAGGAGGAGAAGAAGAGCAAATCAGGAAAGTCGCTGAACGAGGAGAGCAAAGATGAGCAGAGCGATAAAAAGAAAGGCATCTTCTTCTCGTGGTCCAGGAACCGGAGCTTCGGGAAGGGTCCCAAAAAGAGGGATCTGGGAGAGTACAGTAAGTAACAGTACTACGTTATACATACACACGTTACAGTGGCCACTCTGTAAGATCTGTCCTGCAGCAGCAGCTCCACTGACCATATAGGAGCACTTCGTAGATCTTACTGCAGTCCAAACTTTACCTCAGTCATCAGTGGTCAGTGGTCAGGACCCCCTCAGCACTGTGGTGACACTGAAGCAGCAGCTTCATTATCAGTGAGAGTTGCTGGAGTTTTCCTTTCACACCTTGTCCACTCTGACACGTCAGTGGACAAGGTGTGCAATATATATATATATATATATATATATATATATATATATATATATATATATATATATACACACACACACACACACTACTGCTCAAAACATCACAGTGAAATGTTCTTGTTTTAATGGAGTATCTTCTTCCTTAACACAACAATGGACTGACGGGTCTCTAAAGAAAGTTGTTTCTTTCTGGTCATTGTGAGTCGGTCAGCAAGCCATCAACTGCTGATCTTCAGATACTAAACTAACCTAGAATGTTGTTCCCTTTTATACTCACTTATTAGTAGAATGTTTTTCAGCTGTGCATCACAATTGAGCAAGAGTGTCCTAACAACCAATTAGTCCAATAACATCCTTAACTTGGATTGGTGGCCGTACCAGGAGATTTAGACAGAGGACTGAGAATTACTGATAATAGAATTTAATAGAATTACTGACTATATGTAAAATAAGCCTCTATACAAAAATACTTTAATACAAACATTTGTATTCTTTAAAAATCATCTGATACACTTGGACACTGTAAATGGACAATATTGTTTGTGAATTGCATGAAAATTGCATGAAATCATGAAATAAAATTCTAAAGTGATCCTAAACTTTTGAGCGGTAGTGTATATATATATATATATATATATATATATATATATATATATATATATATATATATATATATATGTGTGTGTGTGTGTGTATGTGTGGACTCAGAGATTCATATCATCTCTGTCCAAAGAAAAGCATATATCTTTATTTTTTTTGAGGGGCTATTTATACACGACAGCTGCTCTTTATATCCTGCCAAAGTTTAATGGACCAATAGAAATGCTCAAAAATCAGTTGGAATAAAATCTCTTTACATTAAAAGTAAAGAATGTTTTTGTCTCTCCTGTAAAGTTATTGGTTTAGAGATGTTTTTGTTTTTTAGACAGTGATGATATGTGGGTTCCACACTTCAGTCCTTCATTCTCATTAACTAATATCACCCTTCAGTTTCCTTGTAGTTGCAGAATTATTTATAGTGGTGATAATAATAATAATAATAATTTATAGTGGTGATAATAATAATAATAATAATAATAATAATAATAATAATAATAGCAGTGGCTGAAGTGCGTTGTGGGTAACAGTGTTGGGTTTGCTGGGTTCAGTGATTTAGTACGTTGCTCTGTGTAAACCGTACGTACGTGGATTCTCGACTGCAGTGATCAGAGTCAGTGTTTCTGAGCTCCAGACAAACAGAGAGTGATTCTGAAAGAGTGCTTTTGTTTGTGTGCAGGTTTCTCAGGCAGTAACGGACGGAGAGAGTCACAGGGCTCTTTGTCTTCCGGGGCCAGTTTGGAGCTCGGCACCTCAGCTTCTGGCAAAAATGAGGTGAGGAACCTGCAGTCCAGCCGCTGGCCGAGCCACGTGGCCACACAGGCTGCTACACATAATCCTTCAGTTCTAAGCTGCACTAGCTGGCAGCACAGCGCGCTGCTCTACTGACACTGCTTTAAACATCAGAGCCGAACATACGGAACAGTAACTATACAGCACACACTCTTCACTGTCAGAGTCAGAGAACGTAAAGAGGTTCTATTCAGAGAGATTTTGGAGCATTTCTATTCATCTGTTCATCATAAATTATACCACATATATATATTCATATAATACTAACACAGAGAACACTCAGAACAGAGTACACATTTTATAAGCTCAGCTTAAACACTCACCATTCATCTAGTCTCTCTCTCTGTTACACTCTCTCTCTCTTACACTCTCTCTTTCTTTCTTTCTCTCTTACACTCTCTCTTTCTTTCTTTCTCTCTTACACTCTCTCTTTCTCTCTCTCTCTCTCTTACACTCTCTCTCTTACACTCTCTCTTTGTCTCTCTCTCTCTCTCTCTTACACTCTCTCTCTTACACTCTCTCTTTCTTTCTTTCTCTCTTACACTCTCTCTTTCTCTCTCTCTCTCTCTTACACTCTCTCTCTTACACTCTCTCTTTTTCTCTCTCTCTCTCTCTCTCTCACTCTCTTACACTCTCTTTCTTTCTTTCTCTCTTACACTCTCTCTTTCTTTCTTTCTCTCTTACACTCTCTTTCTCTCTCTCTTTCTCTTACACTCTCTCTTTTTCTCTCTCTCTCTCTCTCTCTCACTCTCTCTCAATCTCTTTCCCTTTCTCTATTTCTCTCTCTCTCTCACTCTTTCTCTCTCTCACTCTCTGCCTGTCTGTCTATTCCTTTCTCTCTCTCTGTCTCCCCCCCTCTCTCTCTCTCTCTCTCTCTTACTCTCTCTAACTCTCTCTCTTTGTCTGTCTCTCTCTCGCTCTCTCTTTCTCTTTCTCTCTTTCTTTGCCTGTCGTTCTATCGATTTCTCTCTCTCTCACTCTCCCTTTCTCACTCTCTCTCGCCCTTTCTCACTCTCTCTCCCTTTCTCACTCTCTCTCTCCCTTTCTTACTCTCTCTCTCACTCCTTCTCTCTCACTGTTTCTCTGTCTTTGTCTCTCTCTCTCACTCTCTCTTTCTCTCTCTCTTACTCTCACTCTTTCTTTGTTTCTGTCTCTCGCTCTCTCACTGTCTTTGTTTCTCATTTTTTACGATAACACTTGTCTCTCTCTCTGCCTCTGTCTGTTTCTCTCCATCACTCTCACATTCTCTCTCACTCTCTTTCTCTCTCACACTCTTTCTTATTTTCTGTCTTTGTCTCTCATCTTTTATGATAACACTTCTCTCTCTCTCTCTCTCTCTCTCTCTCTCTCTCTCTCTCTCTCTCTCTCTCTCTCTCTCTCTCTCTCTCAGGGAGAGGTGTCGCGTAACTCCATGTCAGTGTCCGAGCGTGCCGTGCGCTACTGTAACATTAACCTGCCGGACGGTTCCTGTTGCTCGGTGCCGATACGGCCGGGCGTGTCGATCAGGGAGATTCTGCTGGGTCTGTGTGAGAAGCTCTGCATTAACCTGGCCGCTGTAGATCTGTTTCTGGTGGGAGGAGAGAAGGTAACAGCTGCACAAACACACCTCCACTCAGCTTTCCTTTTTCACTACTGCTTTCACTTCTCGATTATTACTGTGAACATATGAACACTAAACAGTCGAGTCACATTATTATGACCACTTACTAATATCCAGAATGGACGGACTGGGAGACTCAGTAAGGTCCTGGTAGGTGGTCACAGGTATCTGGAGGTATCATGCTGACTGCAGTGCATCCCACAGCTGCTGGAGGGAGCGTGGAGGAGGATCCATAGAGCCAACACCACCATCCAGGTGGTCCCACGGATGCTCAGTCTGTGGGGACCAGTGTGGGACATTTCTAGTCGTGTGACGTGTCACATCGTCTTGCTGGAAGATCCCATCCAACCCAGAGAAGACCATCAGCATGTATGGTGTATGTGATGTGCAAGGATGGATTCAGACCCCAATGGGTTGAGAGTGTCTTCCACATGGATGAGTGGGTCCAGAGAACAGACCCCTACTTGCTGCCACCATCCAAACTAGGACATAATAATGTGACTCGACTGTGTATATATTAATGTGTTTGCAGTGAAAGCCTCATATTCATACACACACACACTAGGGGGCAGTGATCACACTTGCCCAGAGCCGTGGGCATCCCTATCCGCGGCAGCCGAGGAGCAGTTGGGGGTTGGGTATCTTGCTCAAGGGCACTTCAAGGGCAGGAGATTAAACCAGCGACCTTCCGTCACAAGGCTGGTTCCCCAACATCCAGCTCACGACTGCCCCCCCACTATATAAGATATATCAGCGCTGAGTGAGTCACTGAGCGTAAGCGTCTCTGTTGGTCTGATCACTCCAGGAGGCTATTTGAGGCTGGTGTAGGTGCTGCTTGGCGAGCTGTTTCTTCGCGTTGGTGCAGTAACAGCTTTTTTCTGGCGTCTCCACCGAGCAGCCCATTTCTGTTCAAGTGCCTCCTTATTGTGTTCCTGAAACAGCCACTCTTTGGCAGGGAAGCCTGCGTTTCAGCTGAAGTGTGGGCCTCTCTTTGCATCCTGACCAGTTTTCCTGGCAGCTGTGGCTGAAATCTTTGTTGGCCTTTCTGATCGTGTCAGAAGAACCCCCAGTTATCCACCTCTTCATCAGAGTTTGGACGCTAGGATTAGAAAATCTTTTTCTTTTGTAGAGGTAGCTGAACTTTTTTTTGGGCGGCAGTCGTGGCCTGAAGGTTAGGGATCTGGTCTTGTGACCGGAAGGTCGCCGGTTCGATCCTCTGGACTGGCAGGCTACGACTGAGGTGCCCCTAAGCAAGACAACTAACCCAACTAGCCCAACTGCGCTGTGGATAGGGATGCCCACCGCTCACTGCCCCCTAGTGTGTATGTTCACTAGTAGGTGGGTGTATGTGGGTGTGTGAGTGTATGTGGGTGTTTTACTGCCCCCTAGTGTGTATGTTCACTAGTGTGTGTAAATGTGGGTGTTTTACTGCCCCCTAGTGTGTATGTTCACTTGTGTGTATATATGTGGGTGTTTCACTGCCCCCTAGTGTGTATGTTCACTAGTGTGTATACATGTGGGTGTTTTACTGCCCCCTAGTGTGTATGTTCACTAGTGTGTATATATGTGGGTGTTTCACTGCCCCCTAGTGTGTATGTTCACTAGTGTGTATATATGTGGGTGTTTCACTGCCCCCTAGTGTGTATGTTCACTAGTGTGTATATATGTGGGTGTTTCACTGCCCCCTAGTGTGTATGTTCACTAGTGTGTGTGTTTGTGGGTGTTTTACTGCCCCCTAGTGTGTATGTTCACTAGTGTGAGTGTATGTGGGTGTTTTACTGCCCCCTAGTGTGTGTGTTCACTAGTGTGTGTATGTGGGTGTTTCACTGCCCCCTAATGTGTATGTTCACTAGTGTGTGTATATGTGGGTGTTTTACTGCCCCCTAGTGTGTATGTTCACTAGTGTGTGTGTTTGTGGGTGTTTCACTGCCCCCTAGTGTGTATGTTCACTAGTGTGTGTGTTTGTGGGTGTTTTACTGCCCCCTAGTTTGTATGTTCACTAGTGTGTGAGTGTATGTGGGTGTTTCACTGCCCCCTAGTGTGTATGTTCACTAGTGTGTGTATATGTGGGTGTTTCACTGCCCCCTAGTGTGTATGTTTACTAGTGTGTGTATATGTAGGTGTTTCACTGCCCCCTAGTGTGTGTTTTCACTAGTGTGTGAGTGTATGTGGGTGTTTCACTGCCCCCTAGTGTGTATGTTCACTAGTGTGTGTGTTTGTGGGTGTTTCACTGCATGGATGGGTTAAATGTGGAGGTCTATTTCCGCTGTGTGCAAACACATGTGTCTAATTCTAGTTGTAATACTGTAATACTGTTTCTGACAGTTCTTTCATGTTACTTTGTATTGTATGTCTGATTATTTACATCTGTTCTAATCAGATCTGCTGTTCTTACTGGTGAACACACACGTATTGATCAGATAAAGACTTTTAAACTATCAGCCTAGGTGCTGCACAGTAGTGTAGATGTCATAGGAAAAATGTTTAAACTTGACTTTCTGTGTTCTGTGTTATAATTAAAATGACTTTTAATTAAATAATGAATTTGTTTATTTAACATTCACACATGGCTCGTATAAGGATTCTCTTTTCCAAGATTTTCTTTTGCCAGCAGCAGTATATACATGTATATGATTCAGCTCTGTGTGTGTGTGCGTGTGTGTGTGTGTGTGTGTGTGTGTGTGTGTGTGTGTGTGTGTGTGTGTGTGTGTGTGTGTGTGTGAGTAATTGCCTGTGCAAGCGTGTCACCCAATCCTGTGAAGGTGTACAGAATAATAACTGTGTATTGTCTTTGTGTGCAGCCTTTAGTATTAGACCAGGACTGCATGACGCTGTGCTCCCGCGACCTGCGACTAGAGAAGCGTACATTATTCAGGTACACACACTCACACACCACACACACACACACACACATACACACACACACACACACACCACACACATTTGTCGTACTATATTTGTGAGGTCATCAGTAGATCTTTGCATTACTTTAGTTAAACTATACTACACCCACACCTAAACTCAGTATCCCAGACACTATTTATCTCCTCTATTAGATTCTCTCCAAAAGTGAAACTACATGAGCTCAATTGAAGAGCAGCATAATGTCCACACTTTACCAGAAATTTCATATTTTCTCACACTTTTAAGAACATGTGGTCCTCACAAATATAGCATTACAAGAAAACACACACACACACACACACAAGCACCCACACAACCAAACAGCCACCCACACACACAACCAATGCACATCACTGTGCTATCCAGTGTGCAACCACAAAACCACCCTCGCAACTACACACCCACCCACACCCACACACACACCCACACCCATACCCATACAACACTGACAACACCAACAGCCACACACACACACACACACACACACCCATACCCACACCTATACCCACACCCACACCCATACCCACACCCACACCTATACCCACACCCACACCTATACCCACACCGACAACACACCGACAACACACCGACAACACACTGACACCCACCCACACCGACAGCCACACACACAACCACCCACGCAACCACAAAACCACCCTCGCAACTACACACCCATACCCATACCCACATCCATACCCACAACACTGACAACAGCCACACGCAACCACAAAACCACCCTCGCAACTACACACCCATACCCATACACACACCCATACCCACAACACCGACAACACACCGACACCCACCCACATTGACAGCCACACACACACACATTACCACACACACAACCACCCTCACAACCACACACCACCCATACCCACACCGACAACACACCGACACCCACCCACACCGATACCCACACCGACAGCCACACACACACACAAAAACTCACGCAACCACAAACACAACCAAACCACCACCCTTACAACCACACACCAACCCATACCCACACCCACAACACACACAAACAACCACCCACGCAACCAAACACACAACCAAACCACCACCCTTACAACCACACACCAACCCATACCCACACCCACAACACCGACAACACACACACACACAAAAACATCCACACACACAACCAGACAACTACCCACCCGTCCACACACCTACACACCCACACAATTGAAGAGCAACATAATGTCCACACTTTACCAGAAATTTCATTTTGTCCTGCACTGTTGTCCTTTTGACCCTCCATCCATCAGCTCACTTAGTTCACAGTCCTTTATTTTTATGTTCGTCCATCCATTGTTTCATTAATCCACTTACAATCTAAGACTGAGATGTTCTGCTAATGTCCAGTGTTGAATAGCGTTGGTCATGCATTGTCCTAATCTGTAGTCATTCCCAGCTATCAGCAGAGATGTCATGCATAGTTGTAATTGTTAGTCATGCGTATTTGAATAATCAGCTCTGCCTCACTCTTCCAGGCTGGATCTGGTGCCCATAAACCGCTCCGTCGGACTGAAAGCTAAACCCACTAAGCCCGTGACTGAGGTGCTGAGGCCAGTCGTGGCCAAGTACGGCCTGCACCTAGGAGACCTGGTGGCCAGGATTGTGAGTAACCTGCTGACTAAACAGAGCTGTGCTGACGGCGATTCACTAATCCTGTAGTGAACTGGAGAAAAAATCCAAACTTACATCATTTCTGTTTTCACTGTGTCGAAATATACATATACACATCAGTCAAAAGTTTGGATACACCCACCCAGGTTCTTCTTATCTGTACTATATTATTAGTGAATACGTGTGAAGAGATCAGAACTATAGTATAAGAGGTATGGAATTATTCCTGGAGCAGAATTAAACATCTGGTTGTGTTTAAAGAATGTTTAGAGGGTCTTTTAGAAATGAGCTCATTTGCTCTGATGCAGGTTTACATACTTTGAACATTCTGACCAGCAGCTTCATGAGGAGCCACATGAGCTGCTTCTCTAACAGGACTGAAGAAGATAGTGTAGATGCTGAGATCTTGTTCTGATAAACAGGTTTGTTGGTTTTATAGCTCTTATAAAAATATACATTCTCATTTTTACATTTAAATACAGTCAAATGTTCGTTTTAGTAATATTTGTGTACATGGGCTCCAACTTCACTATTTACACTCGACTTTCAACACATTCAGATCTAAAAGCCTTTATAGTTATACACATATACTGTATATTCAGTTAGGTGTGCCCAAACTTTTGACTGGTGTGTGTGTGTGTGTGTGTGTATATATATATATATATATATATATATATATATATATATATATATATATATATATATATATATATATATATATACCTGATTACTACAGCTGCAGTTTAAGGGGTTAATTTATGATTTATGATGACATCACACCTTCCAGACGGTTCCTGAACGAGGAATTTCACCATTGGAAACTCTAAAGCATTGTTGTGTTTGTTTGTTTAGTTGAGCTGATATGAAGCCGTAGGTGTGGTTGTCATTTATGATGTGTGTGTGTTATGACATGCCTGTGTGTGTGTGTGTGGACAGAGTGGGGAGAAGGAGCCGTTGGATCTCGGTCTGCCCATTTCCAACCTGGATGGACTCAGGGTGGTGCTGGAGGCAGCTGAACACGTCCCGGGGAAAGGCAAGGCCACATCTGTTACCGCCCAAATGAGTTCTACACAAAATCTATTCTACACATGTTTCTACAATATCTGTCCAGTGTATCAGCTCCACTGACCATACAGGAGCTCCACTTACAGACTGTAGTTCATCTGATTCTCTGTATACTTTATTACTCTGTTCTTTAATGATCAGGACCCCCACAGGACCCCCACAGAGCAGGCATTATCTGGCTGTTGGATCATTGTTGGTACAAGTGGATCAGACACAGCAGGGCTGCTGGAGTGTTTCAACACTGTGTCCACTCACTCTCCACTCTATTAGACACTCCTACTACTTGCTGGTCCACCTTGTAGATGTAAAGTCAGAGACAGTAGCTCATCTGCTGCTGCACAGTTTGTGTTCTCTAGTCCTTCATCAGTGGACACAGGACGCCGCCCACAGGACACTGCTGTCTGGATAGTTTTGGTTGGTGGACGATTCTCAGTCCAGCAGTGACACTGAGGTGTTTAAACACTCCAGCAGCAGCACTGCTGTGTCTGATCCACTCACACCAGCACAACACACACTAACACACCACCACCACGTCAGTGTCACTGCAGTGCAGGGTATGATCCATCTCCCTAATAGTATCTGCTCTGTGGTGGTCCTGTGGGGGTCCTGATCATTAAAGAACAGAGTAATAAAGTATACAGAGAATCAGATGAACTACAGTCTGTAAGTGGAGCTCCTGTATGGTCAGTGGAGCTGATACAGTGGACAGTGAGAGTAGGTATGTGTATATTGAGTATCTGACTGTGTCTCTGGTATCAGTAGCAGTGCTGGGTTGAGAATTTCCTGTAATTAGTTGTCTTATCAGGAAACATTTTGATTCTCTTCTTGTTTCGGAGCATCTTGTCATCTTGTCTTCTGTGTTGTATTTGTCCCTGCTGTCCAGACACTGGAACTGCTGTCTGATCTCGTTTCCTCATTCTTCTTCTCCCCCGACAGACAAACAGAAACTGGCCCCAGCAAAAAGCCATGGGCCGCCACTGTCCACACGAAGCCAGTCTGCCACAGTAAGTGTGCCATAAGTCTTCGTTCAGACTGATTCTCTGTCCGAGATCACCATCACTCTATCTCTCTCTCTCTCTCTCTCTCTCTCTCTCTCTCTCTCTCTCTCTCTCTCTCTCTCTCTCTGTCACTGCCTCTTTGGCCTGTGCATGGCTGGCCCCTCTACCTTCTCTCTGTCCAACTGAAGCTGTATGTATCTGTGGATGATCTAACTGCACTCTTCCTCCAACCTCGCTACACCTCATTCCTGTTTTGGGCCCAGACTCAAGCCATATGAGTGGATGAATTTGTTGGGGTTATATAAAAAAAAAAAAAAAAATATATATATATATATATATGACAAAATAGACCATTTTCTTCTTACACCAAAATGTCGATAGATAGAGCCAAGACGTGTAGTTCATATATATATCATGCATATATATATATATATATATATATATATATATATATATATATATATATATATATATATATATATATATATATATATATATCAACAAGTTTGCCAATGCGTACAATAGCATTGCGCCCTTGTGCTGCTTGTTAATGTTGGAGTGAAGCTGAAAATGGATTACAACACTGCCATCTAGTGGTCAGAGGGTTAAACACAACACACAATGATTCACTGTCTGCCAGGAATCTGTGTATTGATACTGTGTTTTTGAGAATCGCTGCTATATCACTAAACACAATATCCCAATATTCGATATTTTGATATTTTCTTACACCCCTAATATATATATATATATATATATATATATATATATATATATATTAATTATCTCAAGTAGACTTAATTAAAGTGTTTTTGGTACTGTATAAATTCAGATTTGCCAATTATCCTTATGTAATATGGAAAATATACATAAATATAAGAAAATATACATAAGCAAGACAACTTGTTTATTTTAGACCACTTAACAAGTTTAGTTTTGCATAGTTTTGATTATTTCGGTTCCTACAGTGCTAAGCTTATAGCCGTTATAACAAATAGAGTCACCAAACATGTTGTGACTGCTTGACCACATTTTGGGGTAAGAAAAAAAGAATTGGGAGGGAAACAGCATAAGGGGGTCTCTGTGAATAAACAGCTAGAGTTGAGTTGCTGTGTGGAGGTTTGTTGTTCTGGTGGTGGTGTTGGCTGCTGTGCTGTGCTGTGCTGTGCTGTGCTGTGTTGGTGTGGAACTGGGTAGATCTGTCCTGCTAGTAGTCCGTAGTGTCTGTGTGTATGTGGACTGTATTTGAATTAGCTCGGGAACTAGTCCACCGGTCCCCTGTAGGCCCCTGTAGTCACATGCCGCCCCCCCCACCGCCCGGTCATCCACTCAGCCCTAACGTGCCCCATTCTCATTGTGACCACCCAGGGGGAGGACAGATCGTCAGGGAAGGCCACGTCTGTCAAAACCAGGGCCCAGGTGGAAAAACGAAAACAGAAAAAGCTTAATATAGATGAAGCCGAAGGTAAAAGCAAACACTGCCCTCTGTCTACCTCTGTCTTTCCGTCTGCCAGACTGTCTTTGATACTTGATTGATCTCTGAAGTTGCTTGGCTACGACTCCTGCTTAACTGGTTTGCGTGACACTGTTGGCTGTTGAAGCTACTGCTAGCACAGTGGACCTGATACTAATGTCCTTTTAACCCAGGAATGCTTCTTCTCTCCTGCCCACTGCTGTGTCTGCGACATGTACTGCTGTACTTATTAATATTGTTATTATTAATTTTTATTAATTTTTTTATTTCTCCCAAGTATTTGCCCAAACGCTTGACCCTGCCTGTGTGTCTCTCCGGCCAGAATTCTTCGAGCTCATATCCAAAGCACAGAGCAACCGAGCTGACGACCAGCGGGGTCTGCTGAACAAGTCCGACCTCGTCCTGCCCGACTTCCTGCGTCTGGACCCCTCGACCAACCCCGGCCACGAGTCCCTCGGCCCCGCCCCCGCCTCCCATAAGCCCCGTCCGCGCTCCAAGGAGAACGGCTCCGCCCTCAGCGCCAGCCACCATTCGCAGAGCCTGGATTCAGCCGTGGAAGGTCAGGGCCCCCGCCGCGCCCTGATGCCGCTCCACAGAAACCCCGCCTCATCGCGGAGTCACAGCGGGACGTCCTCGGGGAGCTCTGAGTGGCGGCGTGAGGGCGGGGCCCAGGCTCTGGAGGAGGAGGAGAACGGAATGGACCTGACGCTGGTTGCTGAGGGTGACATATCCAGCCCTAACAGCAAGCTCCTCCCCCCGTCCCCTTTGCCTCTCTCCTCCTCCCCGGGTAGGCCCCGCCTCCTCAGGGAGGACGCTTACCAGGACAGCTGGGGCCCGCCAGGTACCTCTCCTGTGTGAACTGTAACTCCTCACACTCGCACACCTCTCTCGCGTTCTTCCTGATGATTGTGTGTGTGTGTGGTGTGTGTGCTGTATCGAGTGCTGTGGACTGCTGTCCCCCTTTTTAAGCCCACCACTCTCCCTTGTACATACACCACCCTCTAAGCAAAGCACTTTACTGAACTATTGGAAAGCAGGCATATATATATACATATATATATACACACCGTGGAGTCACATTATTATGACCATCAGCTAATATCCAGTGTGACCGCCATGTGCAGCACTGTCAGCAGCTAGACGCCCAATAAGGTCCTGGTAGGTGGTCACAGGTATCTGGGGTCATGCTGACTGCAGTGCATCCCACAGCTGCTGGAGGAAGCGTGGAGGAGGATCCATAGAGCCAACACCACCATCCAGGTGGTCCCACAGATGCTCAATTGAGTTCAAGTCTTAAGAATCAGGGGTCCAGGGTAGTACTTGGAAGTCTTGGTCAGCTCATCCAACCAGTGTGAGACATTTCTAGTCGTGTGACGTGTCTCATTGTCTTGCTGGAAAATCCCATCCACCCCAGAGAAGACCATCAGCATGTATGGTGTATGTGATCTGCAAGGATGGATTCAAACGCAAATGGTTGAGAGTGTCTTCCATATGGATGAGTGGGTCCATGGTCATAATAATGTGACTCAACTGTAATATATATATATATATATATATATATATATATATATATATATATATATATATATATATATAGGCTATCTAACCTTCTATTATTGCCATTATTAGAAGGGTTCTCCGTCTACCTTTCAGACATCTGGCCACACCAACATGACAATCACTTGTCATTAAGCCTCCGCTATTTCAAGAAGCTCAATAATAGAGTTGATTGTAGACAGTGTGATTGTCGGGGAGTGGTCCCGCAGCCGTCTCGCTCTCTCTCTCTCTCTCTCTATATACATGAGTGTGCCTCCTGAGATGGCCCCCCTAACAGGACCGCACCTACTGGACTGGACTCAATTCAGCCTCAACACTAAACATGAACTAAAGGTACAACAGGTGTAGCTGTTTTACACATTGCCCGCGTGCCATTGCCACATTGACCGGCCGCCACACCAGACGGGCAAGCGGTCTCCCTCGTTATCCCGACTGCGGACCACCATTGTAACGCTGCTAGGTTATGTGTAAAATGGCGCGTGTTCTACTTTTCGAGAGGACGGGATGCGAATAAGTGCATTTCACTGATACATACGTGCCACGGGCACAAAGCCAGGCCTCAAACGACCGACGGCAGGTCCTCCATGCCAATCAGAGCGGGAGTTGGTCTTCGACTCCTCGTGACCTCAGATCCCCGTACTGTGCCATTCCTCAAGCTGAGTGACAAATCAAGAGACGTTGCTTTTGTTGTTTTGTTTTTTTTTGTTTCTTTGTTTTTTTCCCCAACTTCTGTTTCTTCCAGCAAGCAATTCAACAATGTGTTGATGAGGTTCACGCAGCTGCCGTCACATCTCCTGCTGGGCTCCTCAGTGCTGTCGTAGTTTCTCCTAATATCTGACACATGGTATTATGTAATATATAACCCTGACACTTTAATTTATCCATTCGTTTTAATTTGAGACGTACCTTTTCGCTCAGCGACCGAGAAATACTAATTGTGTACAGGTTTGCTTTGGTTTCGAGATGTGAGCATTGTTGAATTGCCTGTCGTTCTGCTCTCCTCACACTGAAAACCCACTCTCGTTCTTCTGTAGCGGTCTCTCTGAGATGACTGGTTCGCTCTGCTCAGTGCTATATTTCTGCATTGGTGTACATAGAGTTAAATAAATGTTAGAGGTGCGATCTCTTCTATCTCTGTCTCTCGTTTACTGTGTGTGTCTTCATCTGGCCTGTTCTGTTTTCTCACTGGACCCCCGTTTATGGTTTATTACACTGTTATTACACATCATTGGATAGATAGATAGATAGATAGATAGATAGATAGATAGATAGATAGATAGATAGATAGATAGATAGATAGATAGATAGATAGATAGATAGATAGATAGATAGATAGATAGATAGATAGATAGATAGATAGATAGATAGATAGATAGATAGATAGATAGAGTGCAATTGTATAAAGGTCGTACAGCAAAGTGTTAAATAGTGTCCAGGAGTGCAAATGTACAGCAAAGTGTTAAATAGTGTCCAGGAGTGCAAATGTACAGGATGTACAGCAAAACACCATCCTCAGTAGGGATGATATGGGTATGATAACTGTGAGCGATATTGCAGACTATTTGTAAACAGGAACCCCTTCCCCATTGTTACACTACATCCACCCAACTACCTCCCTCAATCCAACTCAAAGTACCCCTTAACAGGTTCATCTGGGAACAATTGAAAGATGCACAATTTAGGACTGAGAGGAACATCCTTGATCAATGATACTATATGAATTACCCCTTTCCAGAAATCCTGTATTACAGAGCATTCCCATACACAGTGAAACAGTGTACCTATATCCTGTTTGCATTTAATACAAGTATCTGGAATAGTTGAGTTAATTCGGTGTAGTCTGGATGGTGTAAAATACCACCTGCCTAGCCTTTTTGTATTGGAGAAGTTTTCAATTAGTATTTAGCGTTGGCGTATGGGCCTTCACACAGGCCAGGCTCCATTCTTCCTCAGATATTTCCTTCTTTAGGTCGAGCTCAAAGTTTACAAATAGAGGATTCTTTTGATTTTTTTCCATTATAAAACTGTAGAGAGCAGAAATCCGGTCCCTTTCTTCTAGATGATCTAGAGTTATTTTTTCTAATGAAGATAACGGTGGAATATCAAGAGATTTGGGTCTTGAGTAAATAAAGCTTCTTCTTACTTGAAGGTATTTATAGAAATGTTTTTGAGGGAAAGCAGACTAATAGTTGACGAGGTCGTTATTAAACTATGGGTGCTACAAACGTAAGCCATGCCCACCTGACCCGCCATAATTATAACCAGCTCGCAGTTAATCCCTAATCCTATAATAACTTTTCATAACATTTGTGCATCAAGGAGTGTTAAGTGGGTGTTGAGCTGAGTGTGCTGAACATAAGCACTGAAACGAAGTAGAGCAGTGAAGTGTATCATTGAGGCTGTGCTGACAGCCAATCAGCTACTGAGGCCACATTTGGCTTGTACTTTAATAGTTGACCACAGCTTCTGGACATGGTTAATATAAAGATTCTGTCTTGCACTGTAAAGTGTTAAAGGGAACCCCGGCTGGTAACACTTGTAAGCCTTAATATTGTGTAATGACTCTAAATTATTAAGACATGTTGTAAAAAATCACAAAAGTATCAGATTTATTTATAAATTAACACTTTTATTCTAAATATGTAACATATGGACCCAGCCAATGACGCGCAATGCCTGCTGGGTCGATGAGGTCAGATGGTTTCAGGTCTGAACTGGACTGTGGTGTGAAGGAGTGAGTGTTAGTTACTAACTAGCTTAAAGAAAACCATGTAAATTGTGTTGTTGATGTGGTTTCAGTGAAAGACAGTGAAAGACTGATATTAGTCTAAACAGCTTCACAAACATAAACAAGGAGAATAGTTAGTGAAGCAGCGTGTGGACCAACACAGCTACCCAAAGACCCCCGCTCTGCTCTCCTCACTTCAGTCTGGATGAGTTGGAGTGGTTCAGTAGACCACCACTGGTGAGAGACTTGACGGAGGCTGTTGGTTTTAAGCGTAGACTAAAACACAATGCAGTGCCACAGTTTCCCCACACAGGAAGTCCAAAAGCTCCAGATTATGGAGAACCGCGAGAAGAACCGTGAACGTGAACATGCGCTGGATTCTCTCCTGAGAACGTTTAGCGTTAGCGTCAGCTGCTTCTCCTCGTTTGTGGATCCTGAAGGTGAAAGTCCAGTCTTAGTAGTGAACATACTACTTCACTAATAAAGGAGTGTGAAGCTCAGAGACACTCCCGTTCAGTGTATCTAGCTGTTTACTGAGCGTGAATGTTTCCTGCTAGAAAGCGGAGCTCCTTTAACAGACACTCTCCTTCTCCGTCAACACCAACACACAGCTTCACAACAACTCCAGCACTGTGTCACTCTCTCCTCCACCCTCTCCGTTCACCATTTACACTAACGTGGTGTGTGATGTCGCCGCTGATGTCATAAATGTTGAGTTCTAGCTCAAACTGTAAAGACTGAACAGTAGCATGTTTAGTAGCTAGCTGTGTAGTGTATCACTCTGACTTGCAGCCAGCAAGCAAGACAGCCAATCATCTAATCTGGTCACCTCTAGCTTGAGCTGTTATCGGCTCTGCTGGTGTAGGACGTGTCTATGAAATATTATGTAAAATAGAAGATATACTGTGTATTTGATGTGTGTCAGAAAAGTATGTATAAATTAATTATTACTGTTATTCTATATTAATAATATGATGTTCTACTACCTTTACATTTACATTATACTTTCAGTAGGGTTCCCAGAAGAAGTAGATCCTCTCTCCAGCCTCCATCCCTCCTTTCTCTTTCCTCCAGCTCCCCCCGTTTCCCTCTCACTCTTTTCTCTCTCCGCTCAGTGAATTATCTATGCATGGAGGCCCAGTTGCAGTGAATGGCTGCTCAGACGGGCTTTGTGTTGTTTGGATGCTGCTAATAGACTCACACAAAAACAGGCCTGTTCCCCCCGAACACCCCCACCCCCCCCTGTACTCGTCCTCTACCGGGGGAAGCGTCCTAATTCTGCATTGTCTCTCACCCCCTAACACCCCCCCCCACTCACTTTCCCCCCACTCGCTTTCCCCGCTTCGTGTTCCAGAAAGAAGGGAAACCCTCTAAAAACAGAAATGTCTGTGATGTGGCGTAATACAGCATACTCTCTCTCTCTCTCTCTCTCTCTCTCTCTCTCTCTTTTCCCCCACACTTTTTTTCTCTCCTCTCTCTCCCTTTCCTCTCTTCCACTCTCTCTTTCTCTCTTCTAATCTTTCTCTCCCTCTCTTTTTCCCCATTCTCTTTCTCTCTCTTCTACTCTTTCTCTCCCTCTCTCTCTTTCCCCATACTCTTTCTCTCCTTCTCTCTCTCTCTATCACTTTCTCTCCTCCACACAGCCTGTATTGCTGTACTCGTCTCCTTCTCTCTCTCACTAGAACCTTCCACTGCACTGTCTGTCTCTCGCTCTCCTTCTGTGTCCACAGCCTACCACACTCTCTCTCTCTCTCTCTCTCTCTCTTTTTCTCTCTACCTCTCCCTCTCTCTCTCCCACACTCTTTCTCACTCTCTCTTCTACTACTTCTCTCCTTTTCTCTCTTCTACTTTCTCTCCCTCTCTCTTCCCCATACTCTTTCTCTTTCGTCTACTCTTTCTCTCTCTCTCTCTCTTTCCCCCATACTCTTTCTCTCTCTTCTACTCCTTCTCCTTCTCTCTCTATCACTTTTTCTCCTCCACACAGCCTGTTTTGCTGTACTTGTCTCCTTCTCTCTCACCAAAACCTTCCTCTGCACTAATCTCTGTCTCTCGCCCTCCTTCTGTCTCCACAGCCTGCCATTCCGCTAATCTGTCCCTCTTGCCTTTTTCTCTCTACCTCTCTCTCTTCCGCTCTTTCTCTCCCTCTTCCTCTCTCTCTCTTTCTCCCATAGTCTCCCTCTCTCTCTTATACTCCTTCTCTCTCTTTCTCTCTTCTACTGTTTCTCTTCCTCTTTCTCTTACCCCATAATCTTTTTCACTCTTTCTCTCCTTCTCTCTCTTTCCCCATTGTCTTTCTCTCTCTTCCACTTTTTCTCTCTCTCTCTATCTCTCTCAATCACTTTCTCTCCTGCACACAGCCTGTTGTGTCTCCTTCTCTCTCACCAGAACCTTCCTCTGCACTAATCTCTGTCTCTCGCTCTCCCTAGTGCCTTCTTTTCCGCTAATCAGCCTCTCTATCTGTCTCCACAGCCTACCACTCTGCCAGTCTCTCTCTCTCTCTCTCTCTCTCTCTCTCTCTCTCTCTCTCTCTCTCTCTCTCTCTCTCTCTGCGCTGGTCCATTTCCGTGAACAAGGCCCGTTTGTTCTGTGTGGTGTTGAGAGGGAGCGAATGGAGGCAGAGTAATGAGTAAAGGGAACAGACCTGGTTACACGAACTCAGAGTCTGAATTTTGAATGAGGCTGTTCTCGTTTCTGTGCAGACGTTCAGGGAGGAATCTGAGTTTGACTGAATGACCTTACGTGGTTCAGCTGACCGCCACGCTGCCTCTGTTCTGTTTCCTACTGAAAGAGGAAGAGAGTCACAGAGGCCGGATTTAGACGCGCCTGAGGCGCTCGGAACATGTTAACCTGACCAGAGTGAGGCCCGGTGCCGGAGCTGATCTCGTGATGGACCCGGAGATGGTCTGAATCTTTGCTTTCATTCATGCTGCGAGTATTTTAGGGCGCTGCTGTCACAAGTCTCCCTTTTGTTTTTCCTCTAAATCGGATCAAAGCGTCCTTTGTGACTTTAAGTCAGTGTGTGGCTCCACCTGTAGTGAGTCATTTTAAAGGTGTGTACAGGTTTCCAGGTTGCACACTCATAAATGAACCGCTGTTACTTAATGAACATCTCACAAGCAGCTGCACAACAGTTCTTCTTTAGAAAACTCCTCTTTCATGTGTGAGAATTTAAAGGAGCCGTATGTAATATTTGTAGTTCATAACAGGCCAAACTGAGCTGAAATTATCAACAGAACTTAAAGAAATAACAGTTTTAATAGTACATCAAAGACATCTTTCTGGCCTGCCCTGTCTCGAATTGCTTCTTAAATTGGTGCCCATCTTGACCCCTAATTCTTTGGTGTGTCTTACATGTTGCTCCTTTAATGGAAGCACATGTTGACTCCTATTATTTGGTGTATCTTGTATATAACTAATTTTATGGGTGCCCATGTTGACCCCTGTCCTTTGATGTATCTTATATATCTTATACAGTGTATCTCCACTCACTGTCCACTGTATCAGCTCCACTGACCATACACGAGCTACACTTACAGACTGTAGTTCATCTGATTCTCTGTATACTTAGTGTGTGTTGTGCTGGTGTGAGTGGATCAGATTAAACACTGTGTCCACTCACTGTCCACTCTATTAGACACTCCTACTACTTGCTGGTCCACCTTGTAGATGTAAAGTCAGAGACAGTAGCTCATCTGCTGCTGCACAGTTTGTGTTCTCTAGTCCTTCATCAGTGGACACAGGACGCCGCCCACAGGACACTGCTGTCCGGATAGTTTTGGTTGGTGGACGATTCTCAGTCCAGCAGTGACACTGAGGTGTTTAAACACTCCAGCAGCAGCACTGCTGTGTCTGATCCACTCACACCAGCTCAACACACACTAACTAACACACCACCACCTCGTCAGTGTCACTGCAGTGCTGAGAATGACCCCCCTCCCTAATAGTATCTACTCTGTGGTGGTCCTGTGGGGGTCCTGATCATTAAAGAACAGAGTAATATAGTATACAGAGAATCAGATGAACTACAGTCTGTAAGTGGCGCTCCTGTATGATCAGTGGAGCTGATACAGTGGACAGTGAGTGGAGCTCCTGTATGGTCAGTGGAGCTGATACAGTGGACAGTGAGTGTAGGTCCTGTATGGTCAGTGGAGCTGATACAGTGGACAGTGAGTGGAGCTCCTGTATGGTCAGTGGAGCTGATACAGTGGACAGTGAGTGGAGGTCCTGTATGGTCAGTGGAGCTGATACAGTGGACAGTGAGTGGAGCTCCTGTATGGTCAGTGGAGCTGATACAGTGGACAGTGAGTGGAGCTCCTGTATGGTCAGTGGAGCTGATACAGTGGACAGTGAGTGTAGGTCCTGTATGGTCAGTGGAGCTGATACAGTGGACAGTGAGTGGAGCTCCTGTATGGTCAGTGGAGCTGATACAGTGGACAGTGAGTGGAGATATAAGGAGGTGGGTTTACTGTTCTGGCTGTGTATATGAGTAAAGGAGACTATATTTAAACGGGTAAATAGTAAATAAAGTCATCAGTGATGTTAAAAACAGATTGTAAGCAAACAGCAGCAAATAAATAAATAAATAAATAAATAAATAAACAAACAACATGTACATGAGGCCTCGAGGCCCTGAGCACCCACTTATACTGCCTGTAGCAGGAAATAGTCCTCATTACAGGACATGAGATAGAAATCAGACGCTGTAGAATCCCGGATAGGATTAGTGTACTTTCACAAATACATGCAGCTTCACCATTTAGGAGGCAGCTTTCAGCAGAGACATGGCTCCACCAGCTGGACATGGCAGGTAGTGCGCCACTGATTGATTGCTTCCCATCCACAAGGCTGTGTAATAGGAAACTGTTTAAAATACTCTGTAGTACAGTAGTATAATTACTTACTCCTACTTTACAGCAGTGTTTCTCTAACACTGCTCTTCATCTCACACCAAGGCCTAACAGTACTGCAGTCCAGCCTAGTTCAGACGGGTCTAGCTCACGCTGTGAAGTGAAACACTTACCACAAGGGGGCAGTGTGACTAAATGTAAAAGCTCATTATGTTTTGTCAACTCAGTGTGTTCTTATTCGCAGCTCATTGACTATAAAGCTGTGAAGCTGCTTGAGTGCTTGTTTTTTTTTTCTTCAGCACAGCTGGATACTAAACCTCCCCCACACACACACTCACTCACACACACACACACACACACACTCACACACACACACACATACATTAAGCAACGAGGAGATCTGATTGACTGACTCCCACCAGGGACACACTTCTCCCCTCATGTCCACAGCAGCAGAGATGCTGGCCTTTCTGTCTTTAATCCAGTGAAAGGAAAGGTCCAGGTCAGGCC
Source organism: Megaleporinus macrocephalus (assembly GCA_021613375.1). Taxonomy (NCBI): domain Eukaryota; kingdom Metazoa; phylum Chordata; class Actinopteri; order Characiformes; family Anostomidae; genus Megaleporinus; species Megaleporinus macrocephalus. Next base: position 4,571,654 of record CM038706.1, on the reverse strand, counting down.
TCCGCTCCTATTAGCTCGGTGTTCTCTGTCATGTGATGGAAAACGACTCGTCTTATGACAAGATGAAGAGCGATGGCTCCAGAATTAGGCCTGTGCGGTCATCCGTCTCTGCCCGAGCCCGCCTGCTGACACGCTGCTGCAAATTAAAGTGAAATGTTTATGTTGATTGGAAGGATCTGCTGCGTCAAAGCTGTAAATTTAACCTCCGCTGCTCACTGTGTGCCTGTCCTCTCTTCTCGTTTCCTCCTGTTTATCAGGTTTGGTGCTTTTAAAGGGGAAGTACATCCATTTCTTCAGCATTTCTCTAAATGATTAAGATGTGGACAGTCAATCACACTGGACTGGGGTATGATGGAGGGTCTTACTGACTCAGATTGTTTATAATGGTGGTGAAAGAAACAAGCGGTCAGACTGTCTGTAAGCATTTTATGTACTATATGCAGAACCTGTAAGTGAACCTGTAATTAATAGATAGATTGTTATTGTTATTGCACTTGTTAACTGTTATTAAGTCCAGTTGTGTGTTGTGGTCAGGATACTGCTGCTGCTCCTTCCCATCCTCTGTCCTTCTGTTACTCCTCCTCCCTCAGAGCGGAGTTGTACAGTCTGATGGCATTAAGGAAATTTGTTCATTTGTATATGTAATGTTATCCTAACCCTCACCGTGGCCTTAATCCTAATCCTAACTTCAGCCCAAAACCTAATCCTAACCCTCACCGTGGCCTTAATCCTAATCCTAACTTCAGCCCAAAACCTAATCCTAACCCTCAGCCTGGCTGTAATTGTGACCGTAACCTCAACCCAAAACCTAATCCTAACCCTGACCCTAACCTTAATCTCAACCCAAAACCTAATCCTAACCCTCACCGTGGCCTAAATCCTAATCCTAACTTCAGCCCAAAACCTAATCCTAACCCTCAGCCTGGCTGTAATTGTGACCCTAACCTCAACCCAAAACCTAATCCTAACCCTCACCCTGACCCTAACCTTAATCTCAACCCAAAACCTAATCTTAACCCTCACCCTGGCTGTAACTGTGACCGTAACCTCAACCCAAAACCTAATCCTAACCCTCACCCTGACCCTAACCTTAATCTCAACCCAAAACCTAATCCCTAACCCTCACCGTGGCCTTAATCCTAATCCTAACTTCAGCCCAAAACCTAATCCTAACCCTCACCCTGGCTGTAATTGTGACCGTAACCTCAACCCAAAACCTAATCCTAACCCTCACCCTGACCCTAACCTTAATCTCAACCCAAAACCTAATCCTAACCCTCACCCTGACCTTAATCTCAACCCAAAACCTAATCCTAACCCTCACCGTGGCCTTAATCCTAATCCTAACTTCAGCCCAAAACCTAATCCTAACCCTTACCCTGGCTGTAATTGTGACCCTAACCTCAACCCATAACTTAATCTTAACCCTCACCCTGACCCTAACCTTAACCTCAACCCTAATCCTAATCCTAACCCTCACCGTGGCCTTAATCCTAATCCTAACTTCAACCCAAAACCTAATCCTAACCCTTACCCTGGCTGTAATTGTGACCCTAACCTCAACCCATAACTTAATCTTAACCCTCACCCTGACCCTAACCTTAACCTCAACCCTAATCCTAACCCTCACCCTGACCCTAACCTTAATCTCAACCCGGAACCTAATCCTAATCCTAACCCTCAGCCTGGCCCTAATCCTAACCTTAACTTCAACCCATAAATAATCGTAAGTCTCGTTGTCAGCCTAATTCTAACCATAAGCCTGACGTCAACACAAAACCTAATTCTCACCCTGGCCCTAATCCTAACCTTAACCCTAACTTCTGCCCAAACCTAACCCTGTCCCTCACCCTTTCTCTAATCCTAATACTGACCTTAGCCAAAAACCTAATCCTAACCCTCAACCGTAACCAAACCTAATCCTAATTCTAACTTTAACTTCAACCCAAAACCTTATCCTAATACTGACCTTGACCGCAACCCAGATCTAATCCTGACCTTAACCTTAACCTTAACACAAACCTAATCCTATTCTAGCCTTGACCTCAACCCAAACCCTAGTTTTAAGCTCAACCTTAACCCAAACCTAATCCTATTCTAGCCTGGCCCAAACCTGACCATAGCCTCAACCCAAAGCCTAAGGCTGGTTCAGCAGCAGGTCTTCAAAAGCCTGTTGAGGATGTTGATGGTCTGTATGGTCTTCTGATATGATCCTGGAGCCTCCAAACAGTAACTAACAGAATCCAGCAGATTATTAATAAATCTAATTCACACAGTTAATTAACTGGGTTAATCTGGATGTATTATATGATGCATCATTGATATATAGGTTGTTATGTTACCTGACAAAGTATCACTGAACTTTCTGAGGGAGCTTTTAGAGGCAGGACGTCTGGTTCCATTCACCACCACTGTGAACAGTTCTGACACTGTACGTGTTTCACATTCGGCGTCTCTGACCGAGTGTGTATACAGTAAAATATATATTGTGATGAAGAAATATTGAAGAATTGGTGAGACTGTTCTTTAAAGTGTGAGGACAGAAACTGTCTAATGGTTATAAGTGTGTGTGCATGCACATCAATGCTGTCAGAATAAAAACCTGTACCCAAATTGTTTAACTCTTTAATGATAACTTCAAAATCACCAGCTGCTGTTTATACGGTGTCCATCATTCAGGATGACTGGACAAACAGAAACGGCCCAAAATGTCTTAGAATGAAATCTTACTACATACAGTTTATTCTCCTGAAAGGTTTTTGTTCAGACAGCAAAGATATGCAAGTTGTTTTGTGTGTGCATGCGTTGTTGTGTGTTTTACGTTTATAGGACCCGTATGGATACACTGCTGTTCAAATGTTTTCACCTCAACACAAAACCTAATCCTAACCTTAATCTCAACCCAAGACCTAATCCTAACCCTCACCTCAGCCCAAAAACTAATCCTAACCTTAATCTCAACCCAAAACCTAATCCTAACCCTCAGTCTGGCTGTAATCCTGACCTTAACCTCATCCCAAAACCTAATCCTTACCCTAAACTTAATCTCGACCCAAACCTAATCCTAACCCTCACCGTGGTCTAAGTCCTAACCCTAACTTCAGCCAAAAGCTAATCCTAACCTTAATCTCAACCCAAAACCTAATCCTAACCTTAATCTCAACCCAAAACCTAATCCTAACCCTCACCGTGGCCTAAATCCTAACCCCAACTTCAGCCTAAAACCTAATCCTTACCCTAACCTTAATCTCAACCCAAGACCTAATCCTAACCTTCACCGTGTCTTAACTCCTAACCCTAACTTCAGCCCAAAACCTAATCCTAACCCTCACAATGGCCTAGATGCTAATCCTAACTTCAGCCCATACACATGTGTACACTGCAGTTGTTCTTTACATGGTGTTGTAATTTTACGATGACTGGACCAATCAAAATTCTCCAAAACTGCTTTGAATTAAAAAATTCCCATAGACTTACATTAACAGTACAGAAGGTTTTACCCTCTTCTGTAAAGTTACTTTTTTAGAGATAAATGTATTTCTTTAGACAGTGACCAACCAACCAACCAACCAACCAATTAATCAATTAATTAATTAATCAATCAACCTTCATTTTACACTTGGAAATACTTTGAAGGTGACTCTCATTTTCAATGTAGCTGAGCATTTACAACTTAAAAGGATTGAAAGAAATTGAAATGGAATTTAATCAGTTTAAAACTAGCATGAAGAGAATTACATACATTTACGATAAAATCAAGTTAAAAAGCCAAATAATTAAGAGAATTGTTAATATTTAATTGGAAAGAATAAGTTAAAACAGTAATAAAATTGAGCCAAATGACATAAAACTAAATAAAATGAAATCAGAAAAAATAGTAAATGATTAAATAAAATAAATAGAATAAGAGAGTATTAAAAAAAAAGGAATACAATTAATTAAAAAGGAGTTAATATATATTATAATTAATATTTTTCCCGTGAGCCAGGAAAGAGTCAATTTTTACTTATTTCCCAAACGGAAATCACGAAAACACACGCAAAATCTTAGTTAACGTTCAGAAAAGCACATTATGGAACTAGAAATTTAACATTTCCAAAAAATATTTTTAGTTCACATTAAAATTTCTCATCAGTGGAGCTCTGGAGAGTGGGTCAGCAGTGAGTCAGCGTGGGACCCCCAGACTGCCAGTGGCTGTTTTGCACATACAGTGTATTAACCAGTGACTAAACTTCACATGAAGTGTTTACACACATCAAACTCCTCCCCCACTGAGACCCCCACTGAGGCAGAAAGAAGACTGATCTCAGACCCACCACTGCATGTACCGCTGTTGTCCACTAACAGTCTTGTGTGTTGATTCTCTCCTGTCCACTCGCGGCCGTCCTCAGGGAGAGACAGGAGACGACAGACGGAGAGGAGCAGCGTTTCCAAACTCTCCCACAAGAGAGCGCCGTCTGCACCTGCACCTGCACCCGCCCCACCTCCACCTCCGCCGCCACCTCCCCCGCCACCGCCGCGGGTCAGAGGGGCCACCAAGCACTCTGCTCTGCCGTCCCGCCAGGCGCTGGATGTGGACGGGGTGGGTGCGGGAGACCCCCGGTCTCAGGCCAGAGAGCTGGGGCTGGAGGAGGGTCTGCTGGGAGACCTGAGCCGCCGCAAGGGCAGAATCAGGAAAGGAGTCTACCACACCTCGCGCAATCTGCTGCCTGATAAACCCCCCATTAAACCAACTCCGAAGACCACCCTTAGACCCCCCAAAGACTCGCATGAGAACAACGAGCTTAGTAAGCCCAAAGCTACCTTCGTGTGATGTCACCTGCCGCAGGTTCAGTTTTCAGCACTGCTAACAGCTGCTCTGACTCCATCCTCACTGTTCAGATCTGGTTATGTAATGAGATTTGATTACATGGTGAATTACATTCATATCACTACATTCTGTCTCTACAGGGTTTTCACTGCAAGCTGTTGTTTGTTTGTTTATTTGTTTGTTTTAGGGTCTAGAAATGATGAAAAAGTGACAAAGATGTGAAGAATGTGCCTCTTTTCACAAAACAAGATCAAAAAAATAACTTTTTATCTTAATCAAATCCTAAAAATCAAGTCAACCAGCTTTTTAACAGCATTTAGTGAGATATGAGTCAGCGAGATATAATTAATATATCACACAATTAATATAGAGTAAGTTTTATATATATATATATATATATATATATATATATATATATATATATATATATATATATATATATATATAAGGCAAAAAAAATAGGAGAGCTGTTAAGATTTAATTGGAAAGCTAAATAAAAAAATAAAACCATGATAATAAACCTGTTAGTCAGATTTCATTTACATAAAAGGATAAACAAGATAAAAGATTAAAAAAGCAATAATAGTTAAAACAGTAATAAAATTGAGACAAAATAAAGTAAAACTAAACAAAATGAATTCAAATTAATTAGGAAAAATTTAATAAAATAAGAGTATTAATAAAAAAATAATAAAATTAAGTAAAAAGGAGAAACATAGTTGGGAAAGAGTCCTGAGATGAGTCAGCGAGATATCATTAATATATCACACAATTAATATAAAGTAAGCTATATATATGTTTGTGTATATACAGGTTGGTCCAGAAATATTTGGACAGTGACACAGTTTTCATGATTTAAGCTCTCTATGCCACCACATTGGATTTGAAATGAAGTGTAGACTATCAGGTTTAATTCTTCTTTGCTTTGGATCAGCCGTTCCAAGCTCATTCTGATACGGGCTGATCTTAGTTTCATCTGTCCCTAGAATGCTGTTCCTGAACTGGGCTGGCTTCTTTAGATGTTTTAGATGGTAGATGTAGATACTGATACACCTATTTCCTGGAGAGCGTTCTTCACTTGGGTGGTTGTTGTGAAGAAGTTTTTCTTCACCATGGAAAGGATTCAGCCATCATCCACCACTGTTATCTTTTGAGGACGTCCAAGCCTTTTTGAGTTCCCGAGCTTACCACTGCACTCTTTTTCCTCCAGAATGTACCAAACTGTTAATGTGGCCACTCCTAACATTTCCACTCTCTCTCTGATGGAGTTCTTCTGTTTCAGTCTAATGATGGTCTGTTTCACTTCCACTGAGAGCTCCTCTGACCTGCTTAACTGATGATGGGAAAGCCCATCCAGCCCATGAAACAGCTTTTGAGATAGTTGTCCAATTACTTTTGGTCCCTTGAAAAAGAGGCAGCTACATATTAATGAGCTGTCATTCCTAAACCCTTCCTCCAATTAGAATAATTTAGGAAACCCTTAAGTTAAAGCAGAGAGTTTGCACTTTAAGCCTAAATTTACCTTTATAATAGTATTTTGAATATGGTTTAGTAAACAATTACAGGTGGATCATTCTCAGTGACTGCAGTGACACTGACATGGTGGTGGTGTGTTAGTGTGTGTTGTGCTGGTGTGAGTGGATCAGACACATCACACATACGGTTAAACTGGAGATACAACATTCTGTGTGTATAGAAAATTGAGTACTTTTTCATCAGTGGCCTTCTTACACAATAAAAACTGCTTTATTACCTCATCAGAGACGCTCCTGAGCTTTCCTTCACATTTGGTTACACGACTTTGAGTCTGTCTAAAAACCCCAGTGAGCCGCCTACGTAGACACTGACTCTGGATCAGCTGTGTAAGTAGAAACTGACTCTGGATCAGCTGTGTAAGTAGACAAGAACTCTGGGTCAGCTGTGTAAGTAGACACTGACTTTGGATCAGCTGTGTAAGTAGACACTGACTCTGGATCAGCTGTGTAAGTAGACAAGAACTCTGGGTCAGCTGTGTAAGTAGACACTGACTCTGGATCAGCTGTGTAAGTAGACACTGACTTTGGATCAGCTGTGTAAGTAGACACTGACTCTGGATCAGCTGTGTAAGTAGACACTGACTTTGGATCAGCTGTGTAAGTAAGTAGACACGGACTCTGGATCAGCTGTGTAAGTAGACACTGACTCTGGATCAGCTGTGTAAGTAGACACTGGCTCTGGATCAGCTGTGTAAGTAGACACTGACTCTGGATCAGCTGTGTAAGTAGACACTGACTCTGCATCAGCTGTGTAAGTAGACACTGACTCTGGATCAGCTGTGTAAGTAGACACTGGCTCTGGATCAGCTGTGTAAGTAGACACTGACTCTGTATCAGCTGTGTAAGTAGACACTGACTCTGGATCAGCTGTGTAAGTAGACACTGACTCTGGATCAGCTGTGTAAGTAGACACTGACTCTGGATCAGCTGTGTAAGTAGCAGCGTTCTCTTTTCATAAGACAGATAGCTGAGAGGCTCTAGTTAGAGAGAGACTGAGTCATGGTTTGTTCCCGCCCACTGCATGTGAGCGGCGTTTACTGGCCTCAGCTGCAGCGTCTCCTCAGCGTTCCAGCTCCATGGGTTCTCCTCTTGTGGGTTCTACTGCAGTGTTGATGGTTGTTGCTCTGGAGGAGTGCAGTCAGACGCCCACGGCTAAGAAGACGAGTGCTGCTGCTGATCACTTACATTTGATAATGATGTCACCGCTCGGAGCTCCACTAGTGCTGGGAAAAGTTTAGCTTAGGGATGTCTTAGCAACTGAGCATCCTTACAATGCAGCAGTAGACAGAATATTCAAAGAATCTAAGAATAATATCCAGAGTAGCCGCCGCGTGCAGCACGGACAGCAGCTAGACGGACTGGGAGACTCA
>CM038706.1:4461439-4558939 GCA_021613375.1 Megaleporinus macrocephalus | reverse complement strand
TATATATATATATATATATATATATATATATATGTTCACTAGTGTGTGTGTGTGTATATATATATATATATATATATATATATATATATATATATATATATATATATATATATATATATATATATATTTATATTTATGTGGGTGTTTCACTGCCCCATAATGTGTGTGTTCACTAGTATATAAATATATATATATATATATATATATATATATATATATATATATATATATATATATATATATATATTTAAGTCAGTGTTTCACTGCCCCCTAGTGTGTGTGTTCACTAGTGTGTGTGTGTATGTGAGTGTTTCACTAGTGTGTACAAACCGCTGTGTACAAACACAAAACATATAGTAAATAGCTCTGAAGTCTATTCTAATCTAGAAGGACTGTGTGGAGTATGAAACTATTGCTCCTTTAATGAAATAAGAAACACGTGTGCAATATTTTAATTTCAACTGTTTAATTAAACACTGCAGAGTCACTGTGATTGTTGTTTTTTTCATGAGCCAGAGAAGACTAACATTTACATTCATACATATAAAGGATGTGACACACTTAATAAAACAATAATTAATCAAAAAAAACAATTAAATAATTACATAAAGATGAATTAAATAAAGATGTTAAATGGAAGCCAGTCTTAATTGGCCTACACATATTTTCTATTTTAAAAATCCATTAATAGCAAAAAAAATATTGTTTAATTTTTTTATTTATTTTTGACCAAGCATATCCAAAATAGTAACTTTCCAGGAGAGGACAAACAAAAAACATCCTTAACTTCCAGTGTATGTCAATGTAAAGAGGTTTAATTCCGAGTGCATTTGGAGCATTTCTATTGGTCCAGTTTTCACAGCATATGATGTAATTCCTGGGGCCATTATGTCTGCACCGTAAATCAGAGGGCGTGTCCAAAATCACCTACCAAGTCAGTAGCTACTAGACTCAGTATGTACTGCTGGAGCAGTGGAGTAGTAGCTCTTTCAGTACACAAGTGAACATCGGACGCACTACATCCACCATCTGACCAACATCCTTTAACACAAGACCACCACTGTACACGTCCCGCTGTTCATTAAAGGCTCCAGTCAGAGCTCCATACGTTTGCATACAGCTATATGACTACTGAGTATTCGGACACGCTAGCCGTGCTGGCCTACTGATTTCAGTACTGAGTAGAACAGAAGTAGGAGATTTGATACGCACCCTCAGTTTTTCAGTGACTGACTTTATTTATAACTGAATTATGCAGATGTTCCCTGTTTTGTTTGGGATTGTATAGATTTTTGTTGTTATTATATGTAGTTGTTCTAGGACAGTGGGTAACCAGTGACACTTTAAAGGAGCAATATGTAAGATAACCCCACCTGTTAAATTCATACTCCAAACAATAGGGAGCGACATATCACCAGATAAATGCCTCCTCCTCCTCCCTTTCACTCCTTACCAGTCTAGAATTAGGGTTGCAGGTTCAGCATTGAATTTCATCCCTTCATTCTCCAGCAGTAAAAAGGACGTCAATGTTAACTCCTGTTTTGTTGGCTTCTTTTGTTTTTCTTTTCCAGACATGATTTGTTGCTATTTATTCTTGCTCTCATTGGCTACTTGTACTTAATTGATCTCACAAGGAGCCTTTAACCTGATTGATAAGAGATTAAAAGTGGTTATTTAATGCTTATTTCTTTACATTTTGTTAAGGATTTGAGTAAATTTTGGAATATTTTAAATTGCAAAAATTACATATGGCTCCTTTAATGAAATATTCTAGTTTCATGAGCAAATAGGGAATTCATGCCACCAAACACACTGTCCCACATGTCCAGCTGTCCAGCCCCAGGAAAGCGACGCCAGTGTTAATTCTTGTTTATTTTTATATCACTTCTTTTGTTGTTGTGTGCAATCTGCCTTCGGAAGTGGGCAGGAACCCACTTACCAAGAGCTTCCGCCATCGTTATGTTTACTACCTGTCTTTAAACCTTCAACATGATTTGATTAGAAAGACGTTAGACACCAAAATGGTTATTTCTTCATGTTCTGTTGAAGATGTCAGTCAATTTATGAATATTTTAAATGGCAGAAATTACATATTGCTCCTTTAATAAAGTATTCTAATTTTATGCGCAAATAGGCAACACCTCATATACATGCATTAAATCCTTTTTACTGCAATGTTTATTACAAGAATGACTATTATTCACTTTTACACCACCAAATGCACTGTCCCATATGTCCAGCAGTCCAGCCTCAGGAACACGACCTGAATGTTAATTCTTGTTTTGTTTCTATTTTCATTACTTCTTTTGTTGTTGTATGCTGTCACAACCTTCAACATGATTGATATGAGATTAGATATGATTAGAAAGACATTAGACGCCCTTGACGTAACGTCAAAATGGTTATTTCTTCACATTTCATTGAAGATTTCAGTCAATTTTGGAATATTTAAAGATGAAAAAAATACATATTGCTACTTTAATAAAGTATTCTAGTTTTATGTGCAAATACGCCACAACTCAAATATATGCATTTAGTCTTGAAGACTTCAGCTAATATGTAATACAAAATTTTGCCTATGGCTCCTTTAATTAAGTAATTTCTTTTGCTGTAAGGTTTTATAGAAGAATGACCGATTCCGCCACCACATGCACCGTCCCATATGTCCAGCAGTCCAGCCTCAGTGTTTATCACCCTGACACTGGACACTACATTGTCTAGGACTTTTAGGAATGTTTCCATTAATGGCGTGCGGACCGGAGAGGGTGAAGGGTTCTGAAATTCAATTTGCACTTTTTAAACAGGCACCTCGACCCCAGTGAACAACTGTGAAAACGTTTGGTGCCGGGCCGTGTGTGAGTGTGTGTGGGTGGCAGTGACACGGAGGTTATAGCGGGTTAGCACACACGAGCGCACCATTAAAGCTATTTTGAAAGTGACCCTCCAGTAAGACCCTCACTCGCGCTCACTCGCGCGCGCTCTCACACAGCTGTCGGGAACCATGACAGAAGATGACGGATACGGTTGTCGTAGAGGGCCAAGTGAGACTCCGGGAAGGCAGAAAGGTTTCTACAACTTAACTCTGCTTCATTGTTTGGTGGTCTTGTCGTTTGTGGGTCCTTCGTGAAGTGTTCAGTGGTCGCCGGCGTCGCTGAGCGTTCACTACTCTGTGTTGCTTTGTGTTTCCACAGTGGAGGAACAGATGGGTGCTTCTGCGGAAGCCCTCGCCGGTAGCAGGTAAGATAATATTCATTTATTTACGTCTATGATAGCATAAAAGTCACAGACCAACCAAATAAACTGACCAGTCAATCACTAGTAAATCAATTCTGACGCCCGGGCAGCTCGTCACAGTGTTCTGGAACGCCTCTGACGTCATTATGGCATTCAGGTGGCACGTGAGCTAAACTCACACGATCGTGTAAATGTATTATTAATAATAATGATAATAATATTAATAAATATATATCAACAGTGTGCAAAGATAAGCATGCATCTCCAAAATAGCAACTTTACTGGAGAGGTCTTCACTTTTAATGCAAGTCAATGGAACCAGAAATCCTCCCGAGCTGTTTTGGAGCATTTCTATTGGTGCACAGCAAGTAATGTATTCAAATGATGTAAGAAAAATAAATATCAACAAAAATGGAGCGACATACTTTTCTTTGGTCGGCAATGACATCAAAGTGATCATCAAAAATCCTAAAGAATGACTTAAAGTGGTGTGATATAAATAAACCTATTCCCAAGTCATATTAAGCCATTTCTTTTGGTCTGTGATGTCATACTGATGTCAGTCAAATGATGTCATGAACACAGTTACGTTGTGACAGCCTAATGTTTTGGTGCCCACAGTGTTGAAATGTAATTTCTCAGAAAGTTCTAACAATGTTATATGGCAATGTTGTTACAACATAGTGTCAACGTTGTCAGAACGTTGTCACAAACTCCTAGAATCCTTCATATGTTCCATTATATCTGCATGGAATTTTGCTAAGCTGCTAATAAGTAGTCCTAATACCATAATAACACATTGTTATTTAGTAGTGACGTTGTGACAACGTTGTACAGACAACGTACCGCACCATCTTCTGACAACGCTGTAAAAACATTGTGTGTTTGCTGGGTTATTGAAATTCTGCTTTACTATTCAAGCGGCTTAATAAGCCACAAAAGAAAAAAACAATCAGTTCTGATTCAAGAACGTTCCATGTGATGAGAAGGAAAAGAGGAAACGTCTGCAGAAAACACATAACGTTGTCACAACGTTGTCTACTTTTTAAATACGTTGTCTGAACAAGGCTGTCACAATAACGTCACTACTAAATAACATTGTTTATGGTGGTATTTCTGCCTGTTGGCAACTAATAGTTGTAATATTGCAAAACAACTTAATTTAATAGTGACGTTGTGACAACGTTGTTCAGACAACGTACCGCACCACCTTTTGACAACGTTGTAGCAACATTGTGTGTTTGCTGGGTGTTGAAATTCTGCTTCATTCAAGAAAAAAATATTGATAAAATACTGATTCTAGAACGTTCCCTGTGATAAGAAAAAAGAGGGAACAGCTGCAGTACCCAGCAAACACATAACACATTGTCTACTTTTTATAATATTGCTACAACGTTGTTTTTATGTTGTCTGAACAAGGCTGTAACAATGTCACTACTAAGTAACTGTATTATTTCTACCTGTTGGCAACTTTACCAAATTCCATAGACGTCCATGCAGATATAATAGAATATATGAATAAGTCTAGGCAGTTGTGACAACGTATTGACAACATTGTGATAATGTAGTGATAATGTTGTCAGAACGTTGTCACAACCTCCTAGAATCCTTCATATGTTCCATTATATCTGCATGGAACTGCATGGAATGTTGCTAAGCTGCCAATAAGCAGTCATAATACTGCAAAACAATCTAATTTAATAGTGACGTTGTGACAACGTTGTTCAGACAGCATACTGCACCACCTTTTGATAACGTTGTAGAATCATTGTGTTTGCTGGGTGTTGAAATTTTGCTTTATTATTCAAGAAAAAAAAAATCAAAACATTCAGTTCTGATTCTAGAACATTCCTTGTGACGAGAAGAGAAGAGGAAACGGCTGCAGTACCCAGCAAACACATAACGTTGTCACAACGTTGTCTACTTTTTAAATACGTTGTCTGAACAAGGCTGTCACAATAACGTCACTACTAAATAACATTGTTTACGGTGGTATTTCTACCTGTTGGTTATTTGTAGTTGTAATATTGCAAAGCACTCTAATTTAATAGTGACGTTGTGACAATGTTGTTCAGACAACATACCGCACCACCAATTGACAACGTTGTAGCAACATTGTGTATTTGCTGGGTATTGTAATTCTGCCTTATTATTCAAGAAAAAAAAATCAAAACATTCAGTTCTGATTCTAGAACGTTCCATGTGATGATGTAGAGAAGAGATAATGACCGCAGTACCCAGCAAACACATAACGTTGTCACAACGCTGTCTACTTTTTATAATATTGCTACAACATTGTTTTTATGTTGTCTGAACAAGGCTGTAACAATGTCACTACTAAGTAACTGTATTATTTCTACCTGTTGGCAACTTTACCAAATTCCATAGACGTCCATGCAGATATAATAGAATATATGAACAATTCTAGGCAGTTGTGACAACGTATTGACAATATTGTGATAATGTAGTGACAATGTTGTCAGTACGTTGTTACAACCTCCTAGAATCCTTCATATGTTCCATTATATCTGCGTGGAACCGCATGGAATTTTGCATAATACTGCAAAACAATCTTAATATAATAGTGATGTTGTGACAACGTACAGCACCACCTTTTGACAACGTTGTAGCAACATTTTGTGTTTGCTGGGTGTAGAAATTCTGTCTTATTATTCAAGAAAAAATATTTTAGAACATTCAGTTCTAATTCTAGAACGTTCCATGTGATGAGAAAGAGAAGAGATAATGACCGCTGTACCCAGCAAACACATAACGTTCTTACAACGTTGTCTACTTTTAATAATGTTGCTACAATGTTGTTTTTATGTTGTCTGAGCAAAGCTGTCACAATGTCACTACTAAGTAACAGTGTTTATGGTATTATTTCTACCTGTTGCCAACTTTACCAAATTCCATGGAGTTCCATGCAGATATAATGGAATATATGAATATTGTTGTAACAGTCGTAACAACGTACTGACAACATTGTGATAATGTAGTGACATGTTGTCACAACCTCCTAGAAGCCTTCATACATTATGAAGGATTATATCTACATGGAACTGGATGGAATGTTGCTAAGCTGCCAATAAGCAGTCATAATACTGCAGAACAATCTAATTTAATAGTGACGTTGTGACAACGTTGTTCAGACAACATACTGCACCACGTTTTGACATTGTTGTAGAATCATTGTGTGTTTGCTGGGTTATTGAAATTCTGCTTAATTATTCAAGCTGCTTAATAAGCCAAAAAAAGAGAAAACGTTCTAATTCTAGAACGTTCCTTGTGATGAGAAAGAGAAAAGGATACGGCTGCAGTTCCAAGCAAACACATAACGTTGTCACAACGTTGTCTACTTTTTAAATTTGTTGTCTGAACAAGTCTGTCATAATAACGTCACTACTAAATAACATTGTTTACAGTATTATTTCTACCTGTTGCCAACTCCATGGACGTCCATGCAGATGCCACTAACGTTGTTAGTTAACTTAGATATCGTTAAGGAATCGTTGCCAATAAGTAGTCATAATACAGCAATATGGTACATTGTTAAGACATTGTTAATGCACCACCTTTTGACAACGTTGTAGCAACATTGTAAGAAAGTAGACAATTAATGTTTGTGGGAAGCCAGTGCAGTAGATGCTACGGCCCCGATGTGAACATCAACACATCAACACTATAAAGCAGCTTGAAAAATAAAGCAGAATTTTGAGACCCAGAAAACGTACAATGTTGTCACAATGTTGTCTACTTTCTTACAATGTTGCTACACCGTTGTCAAGAGGTGGTGCTTTTCACGTTGTTAGGTTGTTACAAAAAACAAGAACCTTTTTTCTTTTCTTTGTCCCCACTTTCTGAGGAATTACATTTCAGCGTTACGTTAGGTCAGCAGTAGGTTGTCACTACGCAAATGTGTTTGCAGGATCTTCTTGTTTTGACAGATCTTAGTCCAAAAAAACGTTTAGTTCTGAGTCTAGAACTTTCCTTGTGATGAGAGAGAAGAGGAAACGGCTGAAAAAAAAATTAAGTTTGGTTCCACTGCACTCTAATGTTAGCCTGTTAGCTAATCTAGCTAATGTTAGCACAACTGGCAAAGCCAAGCTGGTCCTTTGTAGATTTTATTGTTGGTCAGACGAGGGCTGACAAATGGTGGAGACTAAGGTGTCTTAGCTTTAGCTGGGACCAGTTTGGTTTTTACCAACCATCAGAGTCCAACCTTAGCAGTTGGGTGCCTTGCTCAAGGGCACTACAGTTGTGACTTGCCGGTCCTGGGGATCAACCGGCGACCTTCCGGTCACAAGAAGTGATCCCTAACCTTCAGGCCACGACTGCCCCTCATTCTTCATTGGTGTAAGAATTATAATCATAGTATCAACTGCAGCCTTTTCCTCTTCTCTTCCTCATCACAAGAAAAGTTTTAGGGTCTCAAAACCTACTGAGCGTTTACATAGACTTTATGCGTTTACATTTTCATGTCATAGTATGCGCTCTTGACATGCTGGTTGTCCCAATAATTACATACATTAAATATACAGTCTCCTGAGGCACCTTTTTTTGGCTAAATCGTAAGAAAACATCAAACAGTTCCTCGTGATACAACGCAGGCAAAACTACAGGCAGTGAAGTCATTTTCAAAAGGAAGTAATTCCAGTTCTCTCTGGTGTTTCATTTGTTTCTTTTCATATAATCACACAAAATAGCATTTTATTAGCAACTTTGCAGCCAGACTTTGAGCATTTTCAAGTTTTATACTTGAGGTATTAGCATTTATGCTAGTGAGTTTTCAAGCTTCGGGCTGTGGTTTTGGATAGCTTGCTGGTAGCTTAGCAACGAGCTAAAACACCGGTCACATGCAGTGAATGAGAACGCAGTGGCTCTCCAACTAGAGCATCTTAGTAATCAGTCTATTGTCAAATAGACTTATTGTCAAATAGACTGCCTACTTAAACAGCTGCCTACGTAGGCAGCTCAGTAGGTTTTGTGACGGACCCCTAGAATCAGAAATGAGGAGATTTTAGGAACACGGAACTGGAACTGCTGAAAAGACAGAACCTCAGTAGAGACTCAGTAGAGACTCAGTAGAGACTCAGTAGAGACTCAGACCCGGATGTCTTAACAAGCAGAACTGAAAGAATTTACATTATTTTTTTTTTATTTTTTTTTATTTTTTTACAAAACTCTTCTTTATTTTTTGCTTTCTTTTGCTGTAAACCTGTAAGAAAGCCTGGATGAAATGATCTCTTGTCTTTCCTACATTCCTTACTCTTTCTACTCTAATCCTATGATTACAGTTGATTTGCAGACGTTAGTGTGGATTCTATTAAAACAACTTTTCCCCAGACTGAGGTTTTAATTATGATTAATGAAGCATGTTCTAATGTCATATGAGGAATTCACTCAGCTGGCCAGCTCACTCTCACTGTTCTCTTGCTCCCTCTATTCTCTACTCTCTCTCTCACTGACTCACTCTGTGTCCAGCTGTTCATAGGGATCACTCTCTATCTGCAGTGCTGGTTATGACAGCTGCTAGTCTCTCCACACATACTGGTCCTGGTGGCCAGGTGCTGTAGTTGTGTGCTGGAGGCCACACACAGGACTGCAGACACAGAAATAAACCCCCAGCCTCCCTGTGAGTGGCTCAGACACCACAGCGCTGGGAGAAAAGCACTGCAGCAAATCTGGCCTGTCTTTACTTTCACTTCTCATTGGCGTAGCCAGCTTTTTGTGGTGGTCAGCCACGGACGAGTTGGTGTACATCGTGATCACAATGGGTCAATATGTTAATCTTGCTTTGTAGCCGTGTAGCAAGTGCATAAACATAAGCCACTAGTGAAATCAAGAGTTCAACCAATAGAAAAACCCAAAGCAACATACTGGTGGACAATAGGACGAAGGCTGTGTCCAAAACTAAAGGCAGCTGTCTTTATGTCAGTGCTGGCGACTTCCTATGGTGGCAGCGTTCTGGTCTGGAAAATGTTTTCCTGACATTTTCTGGACCCCTCATCCATGTGGAAGACACTCTCAACAGATTTGGGTCTGAATCCATCCTTGCAGATCACGTACACCATACATGCTGATGGTCTTCTCTGGGGCGGATGGAATCTTCCAGCAAGACAATGAGACACGTCACACGACTAGAAATGTCCTACATTCGTTGGTAGAGCTGACCAAGACCTCCAAGTTCTACCCTGGACCCCTAGTTCCTCAGACTTAAACCCAATTGAGCATCTGTGGGACCACCTGGATGGTGGTGTTGGCTCTATGGAACCTCCTTCACGCTACCTCCAGCAGCTGTGGGATGCACTGCAGTCAGCACGGGTCCAGATATCTGTGTCCAGCTACCAGGACCTTATTGAGTCTCCCAGTCCGTCTAGCTGCTGCACACTGTGGTTACTCTGAATATTAGCTGGTGGTCATAATAATGTGACTCGGCTATGTATTTCCAAAGCACACCAGGATCACTCTGGTCTACTGTGTCCTGCTGCACCATTTAAAGTAGAACAAGAGAATTTCAACAAGAAGCTGGAGAATAGGAGCTTCAGCCTCGTGTGAGATCAGAGCATCAGAGCTTTGGATAGTTCAGACGTTCTGTGTGTGCTCTGCAGATCTTCCTTCTGATTCGTTCAGTGTGAATAAAGCTCCGCCCATGCGGTAAACATCAAGTGTAGGAACACAACCACGCACCGCAACTGTATGTCACTTGGGGGTCAGCTTGCGAGCTGCTATTTCATCATGCTTGGCATGCGGACCCTCGCACCACTTACAACTATTCAAGTACACACCTAGATTATGGATATAAGGACCCTCAAAGTGGTGATGTAAGGGGCACATCCTACATTTTCCTCCACATCCCAAAAATGGTCATAACAGCCTATTTAAGCTACTGTGCCTTTAAGATTCAGATCACTTAGATCTGTTTTGATTGGCCGGCGTATATTCTGCCTCGTTGAACTGAATTCCTGAGTATATATATATATATTTCATGCAATTTTCATGCAATTCACAAACAATACTCTCCATTTCACAAAGTGTATCAGATGATTTTTAAAGAATATAAATGTTTGTATTAAAGTCTATTTTTGTATAGAGGCTTATTTTACATATAGTCTATTATCAGTAATTCTCAGTCCTCTGTCTAAATCTCCTGGTACGACCACCAATCCAAGTTAAGGATGTTATTGGACTAATTGGTTGTTTGGACACTCTTGCTCAATTGTGATGCACAGCTGAAAAACATTCTACTAATAAGTGAGTATAAAAGGGAACAACATTCTAGGTTAGTTTAGTATCTGAAGATCAGCAGTTGATGTCTTGCTGACCGACTCAACAATGACCAGAAAGAAACAACTTTCTTTAGAGACCCGTCAGTCCATTGTTGTGTTAAGGAAGAAGATACTCCATTAAAAACAAGAACATTTCACTGTGATCCCAATGTGATGATGTGTATAGATGTTCTATAGATGTTATGTGTTTGCCATGTGACCCACTCTTGCATTTACATCATCATAAATATTCGGACTGGTTTATTTACTGTCTGTTTGTAATGTCTAATCATATCTCTGTCTCTGTCAGACTGTCTGTCTCTGCTGGTGTATAAGGACCGCTCTGAGAGGAGTAAAGGTCAGCGGGAGAGGAGTCAGGCCACCCTGGGGGACATCTGTGGGCTGGAGGCTCTGCAGGACTATGAGGGAATGAGCTACACACTCACTGTCCTCTGCCTGTCCCAGTCCGTTACTCTGGGCTTCGACAGCAGGGAAAACCTCCTGGCCTGGGATTCCCGCATCCGCTACAACCTGGGAGAGGGTGAGACCCACACGTCTGTGTGTGTGTGTGTGTGTGTGTGTGTGTGTGTGTGTGTGTGTGTGGTGATGGATAAGCTTTGGATATTTAGAAGTGCAATAGGATGCATAGGTTATGGAATTAGTTTGGTAACTCTATCGACTTTGCCTCTATACATTACACTGCCTTTATGGGGGGTCACTGTATATATTAGGGAGACCTCCTTATCTACACTCACTGTCCACTGTATCAGCTCCACTGACCATACAAGAGCTCCACTTACAGACTGTAGTTCATCTGATTCTCTGTATACTTTATTACTCTGTTGGTCAGGACCCCAACAGAGCAGGTACTGTTAGGGTGGTGGGTCATTCTCAGCACTGCATGGTGATGGTGGTGTTGTGCTGGTATGAGTGGATTAGCCCCACCAGTGCTGCTGGAGTGTTTAAACACTGTGTCCACTCACTGTCCACTCTATTAGACACTCCTACTACTTGCTGGTCCACCTTGTAGATGTAAAGTCAGAGACAGTAGCTCATCTGCTGCTGCTCAGTTTGTGTTCCTCTAGTCCTTCATCAGTGGACACAGGACGCCGCCCACAGGACACTGCTGTCTGGATAGTTTTGGTTGGTGGACGATTCTCAGTCCAGCAGTGACACTGAGGTGTTTAAACACTCCAGCAGCAGCACTGCTGTGTCTGATCCACTCACACCAGCACAACACACACTAACCCACCCACACCATACATACACTCACTGGCCTAATGATGTGAGTGTGTGTCCATTATTGTTGAAAACTATTAAAAAGTACACCAATGCAGGTTGCAGGGGTAGCAGTCTAAGCAAGGAAGCCCAGACCTCCCTCTCCTCAGCCACCTCCTTTAGCTCCTCCAGAGAATCACTGAGGCGTTCCCAGGCCGGCTGAATGATGTAATCCCTCCAGCATGTCCTGGGTCTCCCTCAGGGTCTCCTCCCGGTTGGATAGGGAAGCGTCCAGGAGGCATTCTTAACCAGATGCCCGAACCATCTCAACTGGTTCCTCTCAATGTGGAGGAGTAGCGGCTCTACTCTGATCCTCCCCCCTATATGATCAAGCTCCTCACCCTATCTTTAAGGGTGAGACCCGACACCCCACGGAGGACACCTGACTCCACGATCTCGTTCTTTTGGTCACTACCCAGAGCTCGTGAGCACAGGTGAGAGTAGGAACATAGACTGACCAGTAAATCGAGAGCTTTGTCTTTTGGCTCAGCTCTCTCTTCACCAGGACGGTCCGGTACAGACCCCGCATCACTGCAGACGCTGCGCCTGTCAGCCTCCCGCTCCATCACCTTTTAATGCAGAGTTGTTGTTGGAGTTTAATGCAATGAAAACAATATTACATATTAAATGTCCCATAACAGGCCATATTTTAGGTCTTTTTTAATCCCTGTGATGTTAAATTTAACAAATAAACAGTTATTGTGTATTAAAATGTGCTGTAGTGTATTTCCTATAGAGCAGGGGTCACTAATAGGCGAACCGCGGTCCGGATCCGGACCCAGACGTTGTCCTATGCGGACCCAAACTGATAATCTATTGAGAATCATTTAATTTAGACTGTGTTTATTTTAAGAGGTGGAGCTTTTCTTGTCTTTTACGGTATACAGGCTTTACAGCGCAGTGAACTCAATAACCAATCACGTGCGCTGTAAGATCACCGAAGGCTCCTAAGCCAATCAGATCTGTGCACATTGGGGCGTGTGCCGCTAGCGAGGAGCAGCAGCCGGAGACTAAAGCGAGTCAGAAAGAATAAGGAGCTTTAAAAACAGAAAAGTGAACAGAGAGAACTGAGTGTTTAACAGGAACGGTTCTGGAATGGACCTGCTCGTCTAGTTCTGGAGAACACCGCTCTGTACAACCTACATGTTCATCTGAGAAGCTGAGTTAACAAGAAGACACACGTTTATTTACTTTCTCTATAAATAAACACTTTAAGATGCACTTTTTTATCAAACGCATTGTTTTTTTAATGTAGCTCTTGTTTCAGTTCAGTATTTAAACTGTAAATATACTGAAATATACTGAACGGTATGTGTGGTGTGTTGGTGTTTCAGTAGCTGATGGTATAAGATGCTGATACTAGACTACTTAAGTAAACAGGATACACCACTGAATCAGAACACACGATAGAGATGAT
The DNA here is from genome assembly GCA_021613375.1 of Megaleporinus macrocephalus. Lineage (NCBI taxonomy): Eukaryota > Metazoa > Chordata > Actinopteri > Characiformes > Anostomidae > Megaleporinus > Megaleporinus macrocephalus. Next base: position 4,545,742 of record CM038706.1, on the reverse strand, counting down.
GACAGTCCGGACCTTGGCCTGAGGAGATCTCCTCTAACTGGACCTTACTGACTCTAATTGCATATCCCTGATATAGAGGATCTGTAACTTATTTTTTACTTATTTTCACTTATTTTCACTTTTTTTTTTACTTATTTTCATTTATTTTCACTTATTTTTTTACTTATTTTCATTTATTTTCTACTTATTTTCACATATTTACTACAACAAAACATGTAATTTGACCAGTAGTGTTCAAACCTTTGCATATATAGGACTGCAGCAGGATTTGAGACTTCTGATACCAAACGCTTCTGATACCAAACGCTTTTTTGCATTTTCAGTTCTGATACCAAACGCTGGGTCTCAGTAGAATTCTCTGCGCTGGACTGTAGTGGACTTGTGGTTCACTGGTCAGTTCAGAATGGGCTGAAACTCTGCTGCAGGTCTGCTGACCCCCCAACCCCCGTACACACGCCAGTTAAGGCTGCCCACACACCTACACCCTCCCACACGCAGCACATAGCAGACGTCTTCTGTGGCAGGCTCAAGTCGCCCTCCCGCATGCCAAGCACGGCAGCGTGTGATGCAACCGCATCCTTCCATGAAACGGCGGAGTTAAATACGGACTCCTGAGGTGTCAGAAATCCAGTAGGAGCCCTAAAGTTTTTCCAGAACGTGCTCCCATCACATTCCCGTCACACGTGGGGAAGGTGAACGTAAACTGCAGAGCGGCTTTTTCAGCAGCGAGGACCTGGTTTATCAGGTGTCAGGTACATTCAGGTGTTTAGTTTTATTGTTTATGTATTAAAACAGGAGGTGATTGATGTTTGCATGACTGTATTTATATTAAAAACTAGAACTGCATAGTTAAGTTTATGTCTGTGCTGCTAACAGAGGCCTCTTATTTGGGTATATATGCAGAAAGTACACTCAGTCAAAAGTTTGGAAACACCTACCCAGGTTCTTCTTATTTGTACTATATTATTAGTGAGTAAGTGAAGAGATCAAAACTATAAAATAAGAAGTAATATGGAATTATTCCAGGAGCAGAATAAAAGATACTTGCTTTGGACATATTTTTTTTTTACTGAAAGACGAGTGTAAATAGTGAAAGTGGAGCCCATGTACACAAATATTACTAAAACAAACATTTGACTGTATTTAAATGTAAAAATGAGAATGTATATTTTTATAAGAGCTATAAAACCAACAAACCTGTTTATCAGAACAAGATCTCAGCATCTACACTATCTTCTTCAGTCCTGTTAGAGAAGCAGCTCATGTGGCTCCTCATGAAGCTGCTGGTCAGAATGTTCAAAGTATGTAAACCTGCATCAGAGCAAATGAGCTAATTTCTAAAAGACCCTCTAAACTTTCTTTAAACACAACCAGATGTTTAATTCTGCTCCAGAAATAATTCCATACCGACTATTATATAGTTCTAATCTCTTCACACTTATTCACTAATATTATTACTATTAATATAGTATAAATAAGAATCACCTGGGTGGATGTCCCCAAACTTTTGACTGAAAGTGCACTTTCTGCACATGTATCAGAATAATACGCCTCTGGTAGCAGCACAGACCTAAACATGGCTATGCAGATCTAATATTTAATCCTAATAAAGTCATGTAAACATGCATGGCCTCCTGTTTTGGTACATAAACAATGAAACTGGAAACCTGAATGTACCTGAAACCTGATAAAAACAGGTTCTCACAGGTTACATTTACATTTACATTCACAGCATTTAACAGACGCTCTTATCCAGAGCGACTTACAGAAGTGCTTAGTGTTCAGTCAGAGTATGTATCTCTATCTAGTACAAACTGGTTTAAGTCCAAACTACTCTTAAGCTTGAACACGGTCTAAACAAGTGTCAGTGCTGATACCTACTGAGAAGACAACACAATATAAGGATAGATACAGTATAAATGCAATACTAGAGATGGACCGATCAGCGTTTTTGAGGCTGATTCCGATCATCTATCACCTTTCAGCACGATCGGCCGATACTGATGACTTTCGTGGGTGGGGTATACGCCATGGCAGGGCTACATGTAGTTATTAGCGCAAGCAAGTCATGAAACATGATCTAAACTGGTTTATTACCATTTTTAACCGGCTCATATGAAACAGTATAATATTTTAAACAAAATTATCAGTAAATAAACAAAGTAAATCAAACAAACATCCCCAAAACTGCAATCATTACATTTAGACCCTAAATTTAAAACTAAAAAAGTTAATTAAATAAATGCAGTCTAAACTACAGTCATTAAACTCAGACTCTGTTATTTTAAACTAAATCTGTAATCATTAAATGTAGAATATTGAATTGCTGCTGCTGTTCTGTTCATACCGGTCAGATCTGGTCTGTAGGTGTTCTGGGTTGTTTGTTTTGTGTTAGCTGTGTGTGCTAGCTCTGCTGTTTACTGATACTCACTGTATTCAGTGTGCAGTGTGTAGTGTGTATCAGATTAGTAGTTAAATGTCTTTGTCTTGGTTCCTCAACGAGACACAATTCATTTTACTTATTTTAAAACGTCCTGGATGAGTCTGAGTCACGTACGGTAAACGACTGCCAGACGGACATGCTTACTTTCAGCCCATTTTTTTCTGCAATGTTGCTGCTTTAGTCAGTCTATGGAAAATGAAAGGGTGTGTATTTCCACCTAGTGGTTCAGATAGGAATTGCAGGGAGGGGGTTCTCCTCTTCCTGGATGAAACTCTAGCTGGAAATACAGAAATTAGACTAATTTGTTTAACATCATCGATCGGCTCTAAATTGGAGAAATATCGGCGATCACATAATTTGATTAAAAATCGGCCAATACCGATACATAGCCGATTGATCCTTCCATCTCTTGTAGCCAGTGTAGTTTGACGCTGACGGATCAGAGACGGATCTAAACCGTGGGCCCTGCCGTGTAACAGTTTGGACCCATATAGCGCTTTCCATTGCTGCTGTTGTCTCTTTGGTTTTCTCGTCCATCCCTCATTCGTTTGTTCGTCTGCGTATGTGTTTGTTTATGTTTTCCGGGACGCTGCGCTGGCAATCAGGGTGATAATAGATGGGATTCAGTGAAGCACCATGTATATATTTCCCCGTCCTGCTGGATGGCTCTCATCAATCAACTGTCTCTCTGTGAGCCCCCTCTCTATGGGACGCTTCGCTAAGTCGTCTCAGATTGAGCTTGATTGATGGGTCAGTCACTGTGGAGTGCTGGTGATCATCTGTCTGGCTGTGGACGAGTGTGGTTGTGTGACGTGAGATCCCTCGTCTTCAAGTGAGCGTCGTCACTGATGCGTGGCTGATAATCTTGCTTTGAAAGACTTCGCTTATCGATTCCTCTTAGCCCGTAATCGATCGCTGTCCCTCGTGTGATGAAAGGGTGCTGAATCCTTCCAGGGCCGCGTTGGCTTGCTCATCATTTCCATAAATGATTTATTCCAGGGTTCTTAGGAGAGCTCATTAGGCTTAGTTGCCTCTGGCTGCAGCTGCTAATGCACTTTACTTTGTTCATCTGTTTATTTTATTGCGTCTAAACGAAGCTGACAGTTAATTCAGGCGTGATAAACGGTCGCCCGCACCACCCCGCGCTAGTTAAGGTAATGATGTACATAAGCATGATTTAAATACATTACATGGCCATATGTTTGTAGACACCTGCTCATAAAACACAACTTATGGGGCTTCTAATAACCTAAGCTGTTCCAGAAAGACTTAATACTAGATGTTGGAACATTGTTGTGATCATTTTTTGATATTCAGCCACAAGAGCATTAATGAGGTCAGGTATTGATGATGACCATGAGCGGACAGTCATGTGCTGAAGGGTAGGGAGCCGGCTTTGTTACCAGAAGGTCACTGGTTCAATCCCCTGAACCTACAGTACACAACTGAAGTGCCCTTGATCTAGACGCCTAAGCCCAAACTGCTCCCCCCAGGTACTGTGGATAGGGCTGCCCACCACTCACTGCCCCCTAGTGTGTGTGTTCAATAGTGTGTGTGTGTATGTGGGTATTTTACTTCCCACTAGTGTGTGTGTTCAATAGTGTGTGTGTTTGAGTGTGTTTCACTGCCCCCTTGTGTACACTAGTGTGTTCACTAATGTGTGTATGTGAGTGTTTCACTGTGTTCACTAGTGTGTGTGTAAGAGTGTTTCACTGCCCCCTAGTGTACACTAGTGTGTGTTCACTAGTGTGTGGGTATGTGAGTGTTTCACTGCCCCCTAGTTTGTGTCTTCACTAGTGTTCGTAAATGTGGGTGTTTCACTGCCCCCCTAGTTTGTATGTTCACTAGTGTGTGTGTGTGTGTGTGTGTGTGTGTGTGTGTGTGTGTGTGGATGGGTGTTTCACTTCTCCCTAGTGTGTGTGTTCACTAGTGTGTGTATGTGGGTGTTTCACTGCACCCTAGTGTGTGTTTAGTAATGTGTATGTTTCACTGCCCCCTAGTGAGTGTTTAGTAATGTGTGTTTCACTGCCCCCTAGTGTGTGTGTTTAGTAATGTGTGTGTGTTTCACTGCCCCCTAGTGTGTGTGTTCAGTAATGTGTGTGTATGTTTCACTGCTCCTAGTGTGTGTTCAGTAATGTGTGTGTGTTCAGTAATTTGTGTGTGTTCAGTTATGTGTGTGTATGTTTCACTGCCCCCTAGTGTGTGTGTTCAGTAATGTGTGTGTATGTTTCACTGCCCCTAGAGTGTGTGTTCAGTAATGTGTGTGTATGTTTCACTGCCCCCTAGTGTGTGTGTTCAGTAATGTGTGTGTATGTTTCACTGCCCCTAGAGTGTGTGTTCAGTAGTGTGTGTGTATGTTACACTGCCCCCTAGTGTGTGTGTTCAGTAATGTGTGTGTATGTTTCACTGCCCCCTAGTGTGTGTGTTCAGTAGTGTGTGTGTATGTTTCACTGCCCCCTAGTGTGTGTGTTCAGTAATGTGTGTGTATGTTTCACTGCCCCTAGTGTGTGTGTTCAGTAATGTGTGTGTATGTTTCACTGCCCCTAGAGTGTGTGTTCAGTAGTGTGTGTGTATGTTACACTGCCCCCTAGTGTGTGTGTTCAGTAATGTGTGTGTATGTTTCACTGCCCCTAGAGTGTGTGTTCAGTAGTGTGTGTGTATGTTTCACTGCCCCCTAGTGTGTGTGTTCAGTAATGTGTGTGTATGTTTCACTGCCCCCTAGTGTATGTGTTCAGTAATGTGTGTTTTACTGCCCCCTAGTGTATGTGTTCAGTAATGTATGTGTTTCACTGCCCCCTAGTGTGTGTTCAGTAATGTGTGTATATGTTTCACTGCCCCCTAGAATAAAGAATAAAGAAATCAAGAATAAAGTATGTGAATGTAGGGTTTGGGTTCTATAGGGTTCTATAGGGTTCTATGTTCTTTAAAAGTGTAATAAAGACGAGAACCATCATGACCTCCTCACTAGTACAGGTTCTCACTGTCTCACGACTGAAAGTGTCCTCTCTCTCAGTCCACAGGTTCAGTGTGAATGTCCAGCCTGGCACTAAGCTAGAGAGCGGTCCAGCCATCCTCCATCTGTGCAACAACCTGCTGGCTGTAGCCAAAGACATCCCTCCATCCATTACCGGCCAGTGGAGGCTGTCTGACCTGAGGCGGTACGGGGCAGTGCCCAACGGTTTTGTCTTCGAGGGAGGGACACGCTGTGGATATTGTGAGTCCATTTAAGTGTTCTCTCTTAAACAGCACTGCTATTGATTTTCTGTGTGGTACTTAAAGCATCACTGTGTAGGATCTTCTTAGTGTTACTTAGTCCAAATCAAGCTAAGTGATGGTGTGTGTGTGTTCTCCGCTGTGAGTCAGCCTAAAATAGTGATTTAGAAGTCAGATGGGTTGGGCTGTGCTGTTTTGGACCAGGCCGTACGTCTTTCCTGTGAATATGCAGTGTATATTTACTTATTCAGGCTGGACAGTATAACGAAACACTATCAGTGTTTATATTGTCTCAGAAACATGAGACACTATATACACTATATTACCAAAAGTGTTCACTCACCCATCCAAATAACTGAAGGTGTATAAAACCAGTACCTAGTCATGCAGACTGCTTCTACGCACATTAGTAAAGAATGGGTCTCTCTCAGGAGCTCAGTGAACTCCAGCGTGGTACCGTGATAGGACGCCACCTGTGCAACAAGTCCAGTGGTGAAGTTTCCTCACTACTAAATATTCCACAGTGGACTGTCAGTGGTGTTCTAACAAAGTGGAAGTGATTGAGAACGACAGCAACTCAGACATCAAGTGGTAGAACACGTACAATGACAGAGTGGGTCAGCGGATGCTGAGGAGCATAGTGCACAGAGCTCACCAACTTTCTACAGAGTCAATCACTACAGACCTCCAAACTTCATGTGGTCTTCAGATCAGCTCAAGAACGGAGCGTAGAGAGCTTCATGGAATGGGTCTCCATGGCCGAGCAGCTGCATTCAAGCCTTACATCACCAAGAACAATGCAGAGTGTTGGATGCAGTGGTGTAAAGCATGCTGCCACTGGACTCTAGAGCAGTGGAGACGTGTTCTCTGGAGTGACCAATCACGCTTCTCCATCTGGAAATCCGATGGATGAGTCTGGGTTTGGCGGTTGCCAGGGGGAACGGTACTTGTCTGACTGCACTGTGCTGAGTGTAAAGTTTGGTGGAGGGGGGATTATAGTGTGGGGGTTGTTGTTCAGGAGGTGCTCCCAATTTCATGCTCCCAACTTTGTGCACACAGTTTGGGGACGGCCCCTTCCTGTTCCAACATGACTGCCCACCAGTGCACAAAGCAAATTCTGCCACCTTAAATAAAGCTAAGAATTGTTTTAATATCTCCTCTTTTCACTGACGGCGCTATAAAAGCTTTGGTCCTCCTGCTAGACACCACACTTCACCTCCGGGGGCCGCCAGTGGATCACATGCCTAGTGAATGCTCTGTTTAATGAGTCACAGTGGAAAGATCTGCATGACTGAAGGTGTGGAACATGTAAATTGTATGTAGATGAGGGGCATATTGGTGCATGTCCTCTGCAAATGGCATGTAAATGAGACGCTAGTGTGCGGGCGCTGCATCGCAGGCGCTCAAACTGATTCATCAGCGGTTCGATGTTGGAGGGCTGTTTCAGGAATCAGATGCGAAGTAGCTTGTGCGTCATTTAGAGCCATTAAATCTGCACTCACTTTCAGAAATCACAACACATTTCCCTTCTGTACCGCAAAACACTGGGACAGGGTCACTTAACCCAGCTGAGCGTTCAGTCACGAGAGCTGGTTCTCCGTCCAATTACTTTTTTTACAGTGTTTATATGGCGGTAATCTGCTGTAAACATTTCCCCTGTTCACACCCACTGTCCACTGTATCAGCTCCACTGACCATACAGGAGCTCCACTTACAGACTGTAGTTCATCTGATTCTCTGTATACTTTATTACTCTGTTCTTTAATGATCAGGACCCCCACAGGACCACCACAGAGCAGATACTATTAGGAAGGTAGGTCATTCTCAGCACTGCAGTGGCACTGATATTGTGCTGGTGTGAGTGGATCAGACACAGCAGTGCTGCTGCTGGAGTGTTTCAACACTGTGTCCACTCACTGTCCACTCTATCAGACACTCCTACTACTTGCTGGTCCACCTTGTAGATGTAAAGTCAGAGACAGTAGCTCATCTGCTGCTGCACAGTTTGTGTTCCTCTAGTTCTTCATCAGTGGACACAGGACGCCGCCCACAGGACACTGCTGTCTGGATAGTTTTGGTTGGTGGACGATTCTCAGTCCAGCAGTGACACTGAGGTGTTTAAACACTCCAGCAGCAGCACTGCTGTGTCTGATCCACTCACACCAGCACAACACACACTAACTAACACACCACCACTATGTCAGTGTCACTGCAGTGCTGAGAATGACCCACCTCCCTAATAGTAGCTGCTTTGTGGGGGTCCTGTGGGGGTCCTGATCATTAAAGAACAGAGTAATAAAGTATACAGAGAATCAGATGAACTACAGTCTGTAAGTGGAGCTCCTGTGTGGTCAGTGGAGCTGATACAGTGGTCAGTGTATATAAGGCGGTGGACGTTGTGGTTCTTCCCGAGCTCCCTGTTCCGTCCTCTCTTGTTCACTAGGTGTTAGTGACATTCTGAGTAGTGGAAGTAACGGGGCGTGCGAGCCAAGAATGAACGTGAAAATTAGATGCCACATCCACACAAACTCTACCCCGTCTGTCTCACTCCCTGTACTCACTCTTCCTCTTCCCACACACACAGCGTACGGTAATGTGGGAGAGGGTCCACTGTGAGATCATTGCGTTAGCACTAGTAAAGCCCACCAGCTGCTTTATTGGCTTAACTGCCCGCAGCTGTTCTGTAGCCGTGCTGGTCCCAGAAGCCTGACTCGTATAAGCAGCGTCTACCAACCCAGCTCTGCCGTTAGACACACAACACAAGACTTTCCTTTTGATGAATCTGTTTAATTAGCGTGTTATTGCTTATGAGGGAGGTATTCTGGGAATGCTCAGCTGTTAGAAGGAGCTACGCAGAGAACTCGGGACTGTTTTATATGTTCAGGGTATGTGTGTGTGTGTGTGTGTGTGTGTGTGTGTGTGTGTGTGTGTGTGTGTGTGTGTGGGAGGCTGCGATAAGGGCGCCATGCCAACTGGAGACACTCAGACATGCAAAGAGGGACAAATTCACACGCAGCACCAAACACACCGCCTCGGGGACTTGCATGGTGAAGTCTCGTCAGTGAGGAGCTTCTTGCATAAATAGTGATTTATGCAAACTTGAAATTAAAATAAATAAAAAAAAACAAGTAGTAATAGTAATGAAGCGTGTAGTAGTGGGTCTGACGGGGGGGGGGGGTGGGGGTTGGGGGGCACGGGACATATTTGCTAATATGAATTACTGATGAAGAACTAGAGGAGCACAAACTGTGCAGCAGCAGATGAGCTACTGTCTCTGACTTTACATCTACAAGGTGGACCAGCAAGTAGTAGGAGTGTCTAATAGAGTGGACAGTGAGTGGACACAGTGTTTAAACACTCCAGCAGCAGCACTGCTGTGTCTGATCCTCTCACACCAGCACAACACACACTAACGCACCACCACCACTTCAGTGTCACTGCAGTGCTGAGAATCATACACCACTCAAATACCTGCTCTGTTGTGGTCTTGTGGGGGTCTGATTATTATTAGATAAATCCAATTAAAGATCACTTTACAAACTAAACTTCATTCTTCATATTACATGGTACTGCTGTCAGAAAATGTTTAAATTATACATGCAATGTATAATATATATATATAAATTACTTTATTACTCTGTTCTTTAATGATCAGGACTCCCACAGAGCAGATACTATGGGAGGTGGATCATTCTCAGCACTGCTGTGACATTGAGATGGTGGTGTGTGGCAGTGCTGCTGCTGGAGTGTTTAAACACTGTGTCCACTCACTGTCCACTCTATTATACACTCCTACTACTTGCTGGTCCACCTTGTAGATGTAAAGTCAGAGACAGTAGCTCATCTGCTGCTGCACAGTTTGTGTTCTCTAGTCCTTCATCAGTGGACACAGGACGCCGCCCACAGGACACTGCTGTCTGGATAGTTTTGGTTGGTGGAAGATTCTCAGTCCAGCAGTGACACTGAGGAGGTGTTTAAACACTCCAGCAGCAGCAGCACTGCTTTGTCTGATCCTCTCACACCAGCACAACACAAACTACTAACACACCACCACCACATCAGTGCCACTGCAGTGCTGAGAATGACCCACCTCCCTAATAGTATCTGCTCTGTGGTGGTCCTGTGGGGGTCCTGATCATTAAAGAACAGAGTAATAAAGTATACAGAGAATCAGATGAACTACAGTCTGTAAGTGGAGCTCCTGTATGGTCAGTGGAGCTGATACAGTGGACAGTGAGTGGAGGTCCTGTATGGTCAGTGGAGCTGATACAGTGGACAGTGAGTGTAGGTCCTGTATGGTCAGTGGAGCTGATACAGTGGACAGTGAGTGTAGGTCCTGTATTGTCAGTGGAGCTGATACAGTGGACAGTGAGTGTAGGTCCTGTATGGTCAGTGGAGCTGATATAGTGGACAGTGAGTGGAGGTCCTGTATGGTCAGTGGAGCTGATACAGTGGACAGTGAGTGTAGGTCCTGTATGGTCAGTGGAGCTGATACAGTGGACAGTGAGTGGAGGTCCTGTATGGTCAGTGGAGCTGATACAGTAGACAGTGAGTGTAGGTCCTGTATGGTCAGTGGAGCTGATACAGTGGACAGTGAGTGGAGCTCCTGTATGGTCAGTGGAGCTGATACAGTGGACAGTGAGTGGAGCTCCTGTATGGTCAGTGGAGCTGATACAGTGGACAGTGAGTGTAGGTCCTGTACGGTCAGTGGAGCTGATATAGTGGACAGTGAGTGGAGGTCCTGTATGGTCAGTGGAGCTGATACAGTGGACAGTGAGTGTTGATATAAGGGAGTGGTTTTAATTAAATGATACATTTTTTTATATTGAATTCAGCAAGTTAGCAGTAGTTGTGTATTCAAGTGTGCAGAGGAGTGCTCACTGTAGAGAATGTGTTGATTTACAAGTGCGTTGTATTTAATGGCTCTACACATTAGAAACGGGGGTGGGCTCTCTGGCTTGTGTGCAGTACTGTATATACAATACTGATAATAAAATGATATGGTAATAAAAATGGTCTGAGTGCGAGAGCTTTGCAGGCAATTAAAGCGCTGCCTGATAATTAACACCATTTCAGTGGAACGCTTGTGTTCCCAGATGCTCGTTTACACATTAGCAGATGCGCCGGAGAGCCGAAGACACCGCGGGCTTGTTTCTCCACCTGCTGATTCCACTTTGTTGATATACAGAACCGATCGACCTGTGTCTCGCTTCATTGGCGTAACACGCTGATGTGGCCTGGCTGGTGGAGGCGGGATCGAAGGCCGTGTGTTATTCACTTCGTCAGTACTCAGTCAGCGGGTGATTGCTTTGGGCTGATGGTGGCGTATAGAAGAGGAAATGTACCTGCGTTTCTACTCCACTGAGAAAAAAAACAAACACACCGCCGCAGCTCAAAGCTCTGTCACTATCCATACCGACGGCGTCGTTAGTGAGCGTGTCAGCTGTCGTGTTTGATTTGGAGAGGCAGGCAGGCTGGGGGCTGTTTGGCTGCTGAAATACTATCTCACTGTTATTCCTCTCTTCCAGGGAGGGAACCCGTATCGAGGTCTGTTTGGTTTAGAACAGGGCTATTTAATCAGAGGTCAGTACGGTCCAGTTAGAGGAGATCTCCTCAGGCCAAGGGTCCAGACCGTCATCATTTGTAACGTGTGTTCTGATTCAGTGGTGTGTCCTGTTTACTGAAGTAGTCTAGTATCAGCATCTTATACCATCAGCTACTGAAACACCAACACATCACACATACCGTTCAGTATATTTCAGTATATTTACTGTTTAAATGCTGAACTGAATTAATTCTTTATAAAACTTCAAATAAATATTTAAAAAAAGTGCTATATTTAAAAAAAACAGATGCTTTTTAATAAAAGAGCATCTTAAAGTGTTTATTTATAGAGAAAGTAAATAAACGTGGTTCTTCTTGTTAACTCAGCTTCTCAGATGAACATGTTGGTTGTACAGAGCGGTATTCTCCAGAACTAGACGAGCAGGTCCATTCCAGAACCGTTCCTGTTAAACACTCAGTTCTCTCTGTTCACTTTTCTGTTTTTAGAGCTCCTTATTCTCTCTGACTCTCTTTAGTCTCCGACTGCTGCTCCTCGCTTCGTTCCTCGCCTGTGTGTTTGCACTGCACGCTCCAATGTGCACAGATCTGATTGGCTTAGGAGCTTTTGGTGATCTTACAGCGCACATGATTGGTCTCTGAGTTCATTGCGCTGTAAAGCCCGTATACCGTAAAGACAAGAAAAGCTCCACAGCTTAAAATAAACACAGTCATTTACGGCAGTCTAAATTCAATCATTCTCAATAGTTTACCGGTTGGGTCCGCACTGGACAACGTTTGGGTCTGGGTCCAGATCTGGACCGCGGTCCGCTTATTAGTGAACCCTGGTTTAGAGGAACGTGGGGACACAATTTTGTTTCAGTCTCTAAAAGTCAGTAGTTGTTTACACTAGGGCTGGGCGATATGGACCAGAAATAATATCTCAATATTTTTAGCTGAATGGCGATATACCATATATATCTCGATAATATTCTTCCCATAAGGTCACCATAATCTTTTAATTTTATTTAATTGAATCTTTTCATTTGGATCTTATTCAAATAATGAGCATCTTTGTGCTGTTTCATCAGGAACACACATTAGCATTACTTATGCTTAAACTATAACACTATGCAATCCTTTAAGAATAAAATAAGTTACTGCTCTGTGGCGTTCGTCCCTCCTCTCAGCTTTTCCATAAAATCGATATGCAAGTAGTTAATGTCATACTTACAGAACACGAGTGATACAGAACAGCGTTACAGGTATATATTCATACGGGGACTGAATGTTAGCCATGTCGCTAGCTAACTAGCTAATACGTGCTGGTACTGTGCTAACGTTAGCTGAATCATAACTGCTGTTCAGCGCTAACAGACGCAGTAAGAGTGTTAGCTTCTCTCACAAAGCTATAAAGCAGCTCAGTGAACTGTTAACCAGCCTGAAGATAATTTATCACTGGAAACAGTCGTTTCACAGTCGAACAGTCGAATTTAGCCCAGATTCTCGCGTCTCCTGTGCTGCTGTTTCTTAAACCACTATCCTGAAGCATTAGCTGCAGCAGCTCTAAGACCGACTGTTTCGAAGTAAAGCTATACTTTCGAGTGCTACGACATGTTTACCTAGCTCTGTGTGTGTGTGCTCCCTGCGTTTCTGCATGTTTTTTTATATTATTTTATTTTGTGGGGAGTGTGTATGTTCTCTCCGTGCTTGAGTGGTTTCCTCCAGGTACTCCGGTTTCCTCCCACAGTCCAAACACATGCATGTTAGGATCCTCACTCTAAACTTCCCGTAGGTGTGAGAGTGTGTGTGAGTGTGTGAGTGTGTGTTGGCCATGCGATGGACTGGCGACCTGTCTATGGTGTACCCCGCCTTCGCCCAATGACATTGGAATTGGCTCCAGCCCCCCCATGACCCTGACTTTGAATGTATGAATCTAATGCAAATATTACACAACAGATTCAACTAAACACACTGCTGGAAATGCTTGGAATGTGTACAGTGATCATATGTGTATTTCAATTTCATTAGAATAGCTGTGGCATTCTGGTGTGTGTGTCTGTGTAAACTTAAACATTTCTAAATTGTTTGTAGTTATCATTCATTACCTTCTTCAGCTTATCACTCCTTCATTAAATTAAATCTGGCTCTACTGAAAGAATATAACTGATTCGTGCAGTGACTGCGGCAAAAGTAAGACAGGAGCCAGACCTGTGTTCTTCTAACCTGCTGTACTTCAGTTGATTTGTATTTGTTCTGATGTTACCTGATTGAGTCGCATTATTATGACCACTATTACTGAGGCAGCATGTAGGTGGCAGCGTTATGGTCTAGGGAATGTACTCTTGACCCACTCATCCATGTGGAAGACACTCTCAACCAATCTGGGTCTGAATCCATGCTTGCAGATCACGTACACCATACATACTGATTGTTTTCTCTGGGGTGGATGGGATCTTCCAGCAAGACAATGAGACACGTCACACGGCTAGAAATGTCCCACACTGGTTGGAAGAGCTGACCAAGACTTCAAAGTACTACCCTGGAACCCTATTTCCTCAGACTTGAACCCAATTGAGCATCAGTGGGGCCACCTGGATGGTGGTGTTGGCTCTATGGTTCCTTCTTCATGCTCTCTCCAGCAGCTGTGGGATGCACTCCAGTCAGCATGACTCTAGATACCTGTGACCACCTACCAGGACCTTACTGAGTCTCTTAGTCCATCTATCTGCTGTCCGTGCTGCACACCACCCTGGTTACTCTGTTTACTAGCCTGGTGGTCATAATAATGTGACTCGGCTGTATATGTAGTAGATAAATAGTTTTTAAGAATTTTCTTGGCTGCCAAAGACCTGCACTGTTCATCTCACATACACACCCACACACGTGCAACAGACATGGAGCGACAAGGTAGGGTGGTGAAAGAAACGAGACAGCAGGCAAACCTAATGTTCTTGCCAACGTAGCAGCACTCTTGACATCTTTCCAGACGCCTCTCTCCGCAGAGTCATTTGCTGACCTTTCACTTTGCTTGGCCGAGCAAAGCTGCTGTCCACGGGTCACTGAGGACCTTCTCGCTTAGATAAGCCAGTTAGCATTCTGCTCTTGGCTCGGCTGGGTTGAAGCAGTCTGGGTCTTTCTGGTTAGAGATGGTTAAGAGTGGGATGTGCACTGCCAGCCTGTTTGAGGAGTGAAAACACTATGTGGGTATATAATACACTGCATTCCATACAGTCATAGAAAAATAACAGATCAACAGTTCACTGAAATGTAAGTACACTATATTTCCAAAAGTAATATTCCACACACATATAAACTTGAGTGGCGTCCCTTTCTTAATCCATAGGGTTTAATATGATGTCAGCCCAACCTCTGCAGCTATAACAGTTTCAGCTCTTCTGGGAAGACTCTCCACACGGTTTTGGAGAGTGTTTATGGGAATGTTTGACCGTTCTTCCAGAAGACCATTGGTGAGATCAGACGCTGATGTTGGACAAGAAGGTCTGGTTTACAGACCCACTCTAATTCATCCCAAAGGTGTTCTATCAGGTTGAGGTCAGGACTCTGTGCAGGCCAGTCAAGTTCCATACCAAACTCTCTCCTCCATGTCTTTATGGAGCTACTTTGTGCACTGGTGGGCAGTCATGTTGGAACAGGAAGGGGCCGTCCCCAAACTTTCCCCACAAAGTTGAGAGCATGAAATTGTCCAGAATCTCTTGGTCTGCTGAAGCATTAAGAGTTCCTTTCATTGGAACTAAGGGTCCGAGCCCACCTCCTGAAAAACAACCCCACACCATAATCCCTCCTCCTCCAAACTTTACACTCGGCACAATGCAGTCAGACAAGTAGCGTTCTCCTGGTAACCGCCAAACCCAGACTCGTCCATCGGATCATCAGACGGAGAAGCGTGATCGGTTACTCCAGAGAACACGTCACCACTGCTCTAGAGTCCAGTGTTGGCGTGCTTTACTCCACTGCATCCGACGCTCTGCATTGTTCTTGGTGATGTACGGCTTGGATGCAGCTGCTCGGCCATGAAGACCCATTCCATGAAGCTCTCTACGCTCTGTTCTTGAGCTGATCTGAAGACCTCATGAAGTTTGGAGGTCTGTAATGATGGACTCTGTAGAAAGTTGGTGGTCTCTGTGCTCTATGCTCCTCAGCATCCGCTGACCCGCTCTGTCATTGTACGTGTTCTACCAATTGGTGTCTGAGTTGCTGTCGTTCTCAATCACTTCCACTTTGTTAGAACACCACTGACAGTCCACTGTGGAATATTTAGTAGTGAGGAAACTTCACCACTGGACTTGTTACACAGGTGGCGTCCTATCACGGTACCACGCTGGAGTTCACTGAGCTCCTGAGAGAGACCCATTCTTTACTAATGAGTGTAGAAGCAGTCTGCATGACTAGGTACTGGTTTTATACACCTGTATGGTCATGGAAGTGATTGGAACACCTGAACTCAATGATAATGTTAATATAGTATTGTTGCAGTCCGAAGAATAAAAATGGATCTCCAATGATTTCTGTTTCTGGATTTCAGTTCTCTATGTCTTGTTTTGTTTGCTGGAGATGTGAAACATCTGCTTCTAAGATATGCAAGCCTCCTACTTGTTAACAAATGAAGACAAGTTTGTTTTTGACAGGCGCGCGTGCCCAACGTTGACGCGCTGAGCGGTTAAAAGCTGTGAGATGCGCCGCATATTGTAGAAAACACCCACATGGGGTGTGATCTGATTACTCAGACTCGAACAGATGTCATCACTCTGGCAGTTTGGAGTGATGCTTATTTACCAAAGATCAGCCACATCTTCGGCACCTTTCCCATCTATCTGCCCGCCTGATGCGGCTGCGCCAACCCGGTGACAGTGAGCGTCAGCGATCGTGGCTGTATTTCAGTGACTCGGTATGGAGACGAGACGAAGGCGACGTGCTGTTGAAAAGGCTTGTATTTATAGACCGCGTTGATGTATTACGAAACCCACTGCTGAGGGTGTTCTGGCTATTTTCGTGAGGGCCTCTTGCTCCTATAGCTGTGCCCTCACAGTCTCCATGGCGACGCTGAGGGATTTGGCACTGCTATATTTACCACCATCAAAGAGTGCCGGAGGCTGAGGCTTCATTAGGCTGCAGGCAGAGAAACGCAGCGGCGTAATCACACCGCGCATCTACTCTGCATTGTCACAACACAACTTTCTGTTCCCTCCCTGTAAAGTTTTCTCTCGTTAAAGCGGTGCTGGATGTAGAGGCAGCACCTTCGGAGTCAACATGTCCCATGAAGATCTATCCGTTGGCTCCATAGTGGCCCCCTTGTATGGTAGCCCTTGTTGGCTACTACTCTATATATACACACAGTTGAGTCACATTATTATGACCACTTCCTACTTTGGACAGTGGCTGTGTTCTGGTCTGGGGAATGTTTTCGGGACATTTTCTGGACCCACTCATCCATGTGGAAGACACTCTCAACCAATTGGGGTCTGAATCCATCCTTGCAGATCACGTACACCATACATGCTGATGGTCTTCTCTGAGGTGGATGGGATCTTCCAGCAAGACACTCCGACGCATCACATGACTAGAAATGTCCCACACTGGTTAAAAGAGCTGACCAAGACTTCCAAGTACTACCCTGGAACCCTAATTCCCCAGACCTGAACCCAGACCTGGTGTTGGCTCTATGGATCCTCCTCCACGCTCCCGCCAGCAGCTGTGGGATGCACTGCAGTCAGCATGACTCTAGATACCTGTGACCACCTACCAGGACCTTACTGAGTCCCCCAGTCCAAACATGAGATATCAATATCTATAATATATCTGGGTCGGCCGTATCTCAGTTCATCTATTAATATATCTCACCACTTATGACTCCTCTTGGGAGGTGGTTGGGGATTTTCAGTTGAAGCTTCACCACCTAAAAGAACCACCTAAAAGAAAGGAAACAATGTATATATATATATATATATATATATATATATATATATATATATATATATATATATATATATATATATGAATGAAATATTGAAATATATATGTGTTTCTCTGTATACATAAATACTGGCTATTACGAAAAGAAATGAAAAAATATAGACCCTTTTTTTTGCCTGTTGAAAAACAAATTTTAGAGGATGTAGACTTGATAAAAGGCAGTGTTATTGTCATTGTTATTCTGCATAAAATAGGTAAAAATGGTTACTGAGGTGGCAAAATCTGTTATTTATTAAAATTTAAAATGTCCATCGTGTCCATTTGGCACCAGTTTCATGAAATGACTCACCTGCTCCCTGACAGCTTCTGTATTTTTGTGTTATCCAAACAGTGATGCCTTCAGAATGCAGTGACCACTCAAATCAAAACTATTTTCTACATTTTTTGAATATTATTTTTTTGTCATTAACCTCATGCAGCTTCTTGATGAGCCTCCTGGGGTGCTTTTCAATAGAACTGAAAAGCTACACATTTTCTGAGACCTTGTTGGCTGCCAAAACTTTGTGTCGATGTGGGATCTATTAAAAAGCAACGATCCTCATAGAATTGATTTGTAACTCACTCGCTCACATTTAGCAGGCTAAACTTTTTCCACAAGGGGGAGCCGTTAGGAATCAAATAGCTTTTGATGTGTCATAAAAGCTCTTATTATTGTTATTATTATTATGACTATTATTATTATTTACTGAAACCTGAAAGGTAGTGGAAAAGCATCACTTATAGATATGTTACTGTTATAACAAGTAAATGCTTTTCCAGTAAGTCCTGGGACAGTTTGCATATGGTCAGTGATGAGAGGTCAGCAGAGGAAGCAGTGTCCTTTTACCGACATTGTCTTAAAAACTGAAAAGAGTCGTTCGGTCATCTCCTATCAGGGGCCGAGGGGGTGACCATGCTGTACGTTCTATGTGAGCAAGTTCTTTAAGCTCCAGAACTGCTTCATACCTGAGCATGTGCTAAACTTGTGCGCCGGTCGTATCACCTGATCTGTTTATTTCTGTTTCGGCTTACCAGTTTGTTAGTCAGCGCGCTCTTGTTTACTCTCAGGAAATAAATGCAGCAGAGGTTCGAGCGTGAATGGACCAATAGAAAGGCTCCAAAATCAAAATCAAACCAAATCTCTGTATATGAACTTACAGCTTGGCCTGTGAAGTTACTATTTCAAAAATATATACGTTTTTTGATTGGCCAGCGATAATAAACAGCCTAAGCTGTACTGTTTGCGATGGTCTTTGATTCAGTTACATATATTGTTGTCCAAAGAAAAACAGTTATTTCCAAAACAGCAACTTTACAGGAGAGGACAAAAACTGCCTTTCCTTTCAGTGTAAGTCAATGGGACCAGACTTTTTTCCAAGCTGTTTTGGAGCATTTCTATTGGTCCTTTAACCATGAAATTCACACACAATGTGAAAGGCGCCTGCTACATTTGAATGATGTATAAAAATAAAAATCGACAAAAATTTAGATATCTAATATTTAATATTTTGAAAAATATATATAAAATTTTGACTGGTCGTGGCTAAGATTGAACTAGGATTTAATCCAAACCTGTATCAGTTAATCAGTAAATACATACACTATACTGTATATATATATATATATATATATATATATATATATATATATATATATATATATATATATATATAAAGTGCTGCGTATGATGTGCTGCGATATAACACAGCAGCCGAACCTGCGAGAGGCCGACGAATCTCTCCTGCGTCCACGCTGAGGTGTGACTGCCTGCGCTGGCAGAGGATAACCGCGCTCTCTCGTTAGAGGTTACTTACAGAGACTTAATTGAGACTGAATTGAAGTGATCTGCTGTGATTCAGGATCAGTTAATGTGGTCGTAGCTGTGATTCCTGGTGAATGGGATATTATGTGTTGAGTGGAAATGCGGTTTCAGACGTTGATCTCTCTCTTTATCCGTGCCTCCTCCTCTCGCAGGGACTGGTGTCTTCTTTCTGGCCTGTACAGACGGGGAGCAGATCAGCTTTCTGTTCGACTGTATCGCTCGAGGCATCTCTCCAAGCAAGGCGCCGTTTGGACTGCGGCCAAGCCTGCCAGGTTAATACAGTGTGAGTGTGAGTATGTGTGAGTGTGTGAATGTGTGTGTGTGTGTGTAAGAGAGTGTGTATATGTATGTCTGTGTGTGTGTGTGTATGCGTGAATGAATGTGTGAGTGTGTGTTTGTGTGTGTGTGAGAGAATGTATGTATGTGTGTGTTTTTTATATATATATATATATATATATATATATATATATATATATATATATATATATATATATGTATGTGCGTGTGTGCGTGAGAGAGTGAGTGTGTGTATGTGAGTGTGTGTGTGCGTGAATGTATGTGTGTGTGTGTGTGTTTGAGAGAGACTGTGTGTATGAGAAAGAGAGAGAGAGTGTGTGTGTGTATTTGAGTTTGTGTGTGTGCGTAAATCTATGTGTGTATGTGTCTGAGTGAGAGACTGTATGAGAAAGAGAGAGTGTGCGTGTGAGAGAGAGCGAGTGTGTGTGTGTATATGAGTGTGTGTGTGCGTAAATGTATGTGTGTATGTGTCTGAGTGAGAGACTGTGTGTATGAGAGAGAGAAAGACAGTGTGTGCGTGTGAGAGAGAGAGAGTGTATGTGTGTATGTGAGTGTGTGTGCGTAAATGTATGTGTGTATGTGTCTGAGTGAGAGACTGTGTGTATGAGAGAGAGAAAGACAGTGTGTGCGTGTGAGAGAGAGAGAGTGTGTGTGTGTATGTGAGTGTGTGTGCGTAAATGTATGTGTGTATGTGTCTGAGTGAGAGACTGTGTGTATGAGAAAGAGAGAGAGTGTGCGTGTGAGAGAGAGCGAGTGTATGTGTGTATGTGAGTGTGTGTGCGTAAATGTATGTATGTGTGTGTGTGCGTGTGTGTGTGAGAGTGTGTGTGTCCTCTGTGTGTGTGGCACAGGGTGTGAAGTGGTTATCGTTTCTGCTCTCACTCTTTCCCTTTTAGTAATTCTCAGTAAAATGAGATCATTAATTACATTAATTAAAGTTTGTCAGAGCCGATGCGGAACAGAGTGACTCACAGAGCCGTGAAAATCATATGCTGCAGTTCTTTCACTCTAAATTAAACACAGCTGCATATACAGCGCCGTGCACATCGCATCACACAAAACCGCATATTCTAAATTCAGATTAGTGAGTGTTTGGTTGCAGCATTACTAGAATAAGTTTACAAGAATAAAATCACCAGAAAAAGTTTACTAGAATAAGTTCACTAGAATAAAATCACCAGAAAAAGTTTACTAGAATAAGTTCACTAGAATAAAATCACTAGAATACAATCACCAGAATAAATTCACTAGAATATGTTTACAAGAATAAGTTCACTAGAATAAGTTCACTAGAAAAAGATCACTACAATTAGTTCACTAAAATAAGTTCACTAGAAAAAGATCACTAAAATAAATTTACTGCAATAAATTCACTAGAATAAGTTCACTAGAATAAGATACATCACTAGAATAAGTTTACTAGAATAAGTTCACTAGAATAAGAAGCATCACTAGAATAAGATCACTAGAATAAGATCACTAGAATAAGTTCACTAGAATAAAACCACCAGAAAAAAGTTTACTAGAATAAGTTCACTAGAACAAAATCACCAGAATAAGTTTACTAGAAGAGGTTCACTAAAATAAAATCACTAGAATAAAATCACCAGAATAAATTCACTAGAATAAGATCACTAGAATAAGATCACTAGAATAAGTTCACTATAATAAGTTCACTAGAATAAGAAGCATCACTAGAAAAAGATCACTAGAATAGGTTCACTAGAATAAAAAGCATAACTACAATAAGTTCACTAGAATAAGTTTACTAGAATAAGTTCACTAGAATAAGTTCACTAGAAAAAGATCACTAGAAAAAGATCACTAGAATAAGTTCACTAAAATAAGTTCACTAGAAAAAGATCATTAGAATAAATTCACTAGAATAAATTTACTAGAATAAGTTCACTAGAAAAAGATCACTAGAAAAAGATCACTAGAATAAGTTCACTAGAATAAGTTCACTAGAAAAAGATCACTAGAATAAGTTCACTAGAGTAAGTTTACTACAATAAGTTCACTTGAATAAATTCACTACAATAAGTTCACTAGAATAAGTTTACTACAATAAGTTTACTACAATAAGTTCACTACAATAAGTTTACTAGAATAAGTTTACTACAATAAGTTCACTACAATAAGTTTACTAGAATAAGTTTACCACAATAAGTTCACTAGAATAAGTTCACTACAATAGGTTTACTACAATAAGTTCACTAGAATAAGTTTACTACAATAAGTTCACTAGAATAAGTTCACTACAATAAGTTCACTAGAAAAAGATCACTAGAATAAGTTCACTAGAATAAGTTTACTACAATAAGTTCACTTGAATAAATTCACTACAATAAGTTCACTAGAATAAGTTTACTACAATAAGTTTACTACAATAAGTTCACTACAATAAGTTTACTAGAATAAGTTCACTAGAATAAGTTCACTACAATAAGTTTACTACAATAAGTTCACTAGAATAAGTTCACTACAATAAGTTTACTAGAATAAGTTCACTAGAATAAGTTTACCACAATAAGTTCACTAGAATAAGTTCACTACAATAGGTTTACTACAATAAGTTCACTAGAATAAGTTCACTACAATAAGTTCACAAGAATAAGTTCACTAGAATAAGTTCACTACAATAGGTTTACTAGAATAAGTTTACTACAATAAGTTTACTACAATAAGTTCACTACAATAAGTTTACTAGAATAAGTTTACTACAATAAGTTCACTAGAATAAGTTCACTAGAATAGGTTCACTACAATAAGTTTACTACAATAAGTTCACTACAATAAGTTCACTACAATAAGTTCACTAGAACAGGTTTACTACAATAAGTTTACTACAATAAGTTTACTACAATAAGTTCACTAGAATAAGTTCACTACAATAAGTTTACTAGAATAAGTTTACCACAATAAGTTCACTAGAATAAGTTCACTACAATAGGTTTACTACAATAAGTTCACTAGAATAAGTTCACTACAATAAGTTCACAAGAATAAGTTCACTAGAATAAGTTCACTACAATAAGTTTACTAGAATAAGTTTACTACAATAAGTTCACTAGAATAAGTTCACTAGAATAAGTTTACTACAATAAGTTCACTAGAATAAGTTTACTACAATAAGTTCACTAGAATAAGTTTACAACAATAAGTTCACTAGAATAAGTTCACAAGAATAAGTTCACTAGAATAAGTTCACTACAATAAGTTTACTAGAATAAGTTTACTACAATAAGTTCACTAGAATAAGTTCACTAGAATAAGTTTACTACAATAAGTTCACTAGAATAAGTTTACTACAATAAGTTCACTAGAATAAGTTTACAACAATAAGTTCACTAGAATAAGTTTACTACAATAAGTTCACTAGAACAAGTTCACTACAATAAGTTTACTAGAATAAGTTTAGGTTTAGGTTTGGATACTGAGGTTAAGGTTAGGTTCAGGTTTGGATACTGAAGTTAAGGTTAGGTTTAGGTTTGGATACTGAGGTTAAGGTTAGGTTTAGGTTTGGATACTGAGGTTAAGGTTAGGTTTAGGTTTGGATACTGAAGTTAAGGTTAGGTTTAGGTTTGGATACTGAGGTTAAGGTTAGGTTCAGGTTTGGATACTGAGGTTAAGGTTGGGTTTAAGGATGGATCTGCAAGGATGGATTCAGACCCAAGTGTGTGTGTTTGTGTGTGTGTGTGTGTGTATCTGTATCTGTAAATGAATGAGCAGAGAATGAAGGTATGAAGGTCAGTGTGGGACTCTATGTGTGTGTTGTTTTCATGTCACGTACTGAATGTCCTTGTTTCTTCTCTCTTTCGTTTTATTAAATAAGAGAAGATCTGTAATGAAGGAGAGAACAGATCTGAACAAACGCACTCGTTTTCTGAATGTGCATCATTAAGCCGAGCCTCAGGGAGACCAGCAGCAGGCTTGTTTTTGCCTCTACAGTTAATAGCTTGTGCGATTACAGTTTTATTGAACTGCGGCGGGGCGTTCTCGTCAAGCAGCTGCCGCGGCGCCCGTGACCATGTACTGTTAAATCACATTAATTACCATTAATAAGTGCTAATGAACAGTGATTAAATGATTTATCCAGGCTTTGTCTGACATCATCTGTCGGTGAATGTGATTCACGCTTTAGTGGCGGTGTAGAGTATCAGTGAGTGTGACACGCAGAACTAAACCCCCTGTGGATCGATGGAAGGGTCACCTCTCATACTGACCAGTCTCAGGCTGAGCCTCTTTAATAACATATTAAAATATAGGTGTGTGATTTTCTGTATTAATTAAGCTTGTTGGGATGGAGCAGCTGCTGAGTTCAGTTAATCAGTGTGTTTAGATACTGAGGTTAAGGTTAAGTTTAGGTTTAGATACTGAGGTTAAGGTTAAGTTTAGGTTTGGATGCTAAGGTTTAGGTTTGGATGCTGAGGTTAAGATTGGGTTTATGTTTGGATACTGAGGTTAAGGTTAGGTTTATGTTTTGGATACTTAGATTAAAGTTGGGTTTAGGTTTGGATACTGAGGTTAAGGTTAGGTTTAGGTTTGGATACTGAGGTTAAAGTTGGGTTTAGGTTTGGATACTGAGGTCAAGGTTAGGTTTAGGTTTGAATACTAAGGTTAAGGTTAGGTTTAGGTTTGAATACTGAGGTTAAGGTTAGGTTTAGGTATGGATGCTGAGGTTAAGGTTAGGTTTGAATACTGAGGTTAAGGTTAGGTTTAGGTTTGGATGCTGAGGTTAAGGTTAGGTTTAGGTTTGGATGCTGAGGTTAAAGTTAGGTTTAGGTTTAAATACTGAGGTTAAGGTTAGGTTTAGGTTTGGATGCTGAGGTTAAGGTTGGGTTTAGGTTTGGATACTTAGGTTAAGGTTGGGTTTAGGTTTAGACACTGAGGTTAAGGTTGGGTTTAGGTTTGGATACTGAGGTTAAGGTTGGGTTTAGGTTTAGACACTGAGGTTAAGGTGAGATTTAGGTCTGGATACTGAGGTTTAAGGTCAGGTTTAGGTTTAGATACTAGGCTTAGGATTAGGTTTGCACACCGAGGTTGTGTTTAGGCTTGGACAACAAGGGTTATGGTTATGTTTAGGTTTGAATACTGAGCTTAGGATCAGGTTTAGGTGTAGTATTATTTACCCACATTAAAGCAAGAATCAGTAGAAACCTATGGATGACCTCACAAATATAGTAAGGCAAATGTGAGCATGTGATGTTTACACCAATCACAAAAAAAGTTTCACTATTATTCACTAATAGTATTACTATTAAAATAGTACAAATAAGAACAACCTGGCTAGGTGTGTCCACACTTTGACTGGTAGTGTATGTAAATCTGTGTGTGTGTGTGTGAGAGAGAGAGAGATCCAAACCTAAGACCATCTCTGTGTTTGTCAGATTAGCGGCTTCGTGGCCGGGTTTATGTGGTAACGTTTGACTGACAGTGACTGAATTGACTCGATTGGCCACCGTGGCTTCTGGTGAAACCGTATCTTCTGAAAGCTACAACTTGGCAGGTCAAACCAGATCATGATAGCTTTATAACCTAACATAGTTTTGAGTGTGATGTTATGATCAGATGTCAAAGCCTGAACAAGCCTGTGTTCAGTGCTGCTGAAAGCTGATTGGCGGTTTATGTGGGAGATTCTACAGTGCAGGAATAGTTTATTTACAGGTGCGTGTATTCTTATTGAAATAATTGAGGTTAAGAATTTAATTGTCTGTTGCTTTTAAGTAAACAGACGTGGCCAAATCAGCTGATTTGCTGGGTGTGTGTGATTAAAATCTAATACTGGTTGTACAGTCAGAGTGATACTCTACACCAGGGGTCACTAATAGGTGGACTGCGGTCCGGATCTGGACACAGACGTTGTCCAATGTGAACCCAAACTGATAATCTATTGAGAATGATTTCATTTTGACTGTTTATTTTAAAGGGGCGGAGCTTTTCTTGTCTTTACGGTATACGGTCTATACAGCGCAGTGAACTCAGAGACCAATCACGTGCGCTGTAAGATCACCGAAGGCTCCTCAGCCAATCAGATCTGTGCACACTGGGGGGCGAGGTACCGAGCGAGGAGCAGCAGCCGGAGACTAAAGCGAGTCAGAGAGAATAAGGAGCTCTAAAAACAGAAAAGTGAACAGAGAGAACTGAGTGTTTAACAGGAACGGTTCTGGAATGGACCTGCTCGTGTAGTTCTGGAGAACACCGCTCTGTACAACCAACATGTTAATCTGTGAAGCTGAGTTAACAAGAAGAACCACGTTTATTTACTTTCTCTATAAATAAACCTTTAAGATTCACTTTATTTCAAAATCTTCTGTTTTTTTAATGTAGCTCTTGTTTCAGTTCAGTATTTAAACAGTAAATATACTGAAATATACTGAACGGTATGTGTGATGTGTTGGTGTTTCAGTAGTTGATGGTATGAGATGCTGATACTAGACTACTTCAGTAAACAGGACACACCACTGAATCAGAACACACGTTAAAGATGATGATGGTCCGGACCTCGGCCTGAGGAGATCTCCTCTAACTGGACCTTATTGACTCTAATTAAACACCACTGTTTAATTATTGTTGCTTTCTGACACATCTTTACTCACGTAACCCCGAACACGACTTTAAAAAGCCATTAAACTGCCTGTACTCACTCACCACGCTCCTCTACTTGGCGTTTATTCATCCCTCGTTCCTGGAACTGCCTAAACTGTGCAACCATGCTACGTTTCCTTCGCGCACTTCTCTAGTTTATATTGCTTTTTCTTCTTGCTGAGGATGAAAGAAGAAAGAAAGAAACAATTAGACCGTTTGGTCACGCATGATGTGTTTTACTTTATTAGACTTATTATTCATTTTTCTCTAAATCAGAGGTGTTTAATTAGAATTCCGTACGGTCCAGATCTCCTCAGATCAAGGTCCGGACTGTCATCATTTCTAACTTGTGTTATGATTCAGTGCCATATCCTGTATATTTAGTTTAACTAGTATCAGCATCTTATACCATCAGCTACTGAAAGACAAACGTATTACAAATACAGACAAATTAAAAATAAAGAGCATCTTAAAGTGTTTATTTATAGAGAAAGTAAATAAACGTGTGTCTTCTTGTTAACTCAGTTTCTCAGATGAACATGTAGGTTGTACAGAGCGGTGTTCTCCAGAACTAGACGAGCAGGTCTATTCCAGAACCGTTCCTGTTAAACACTCAGTTCTCTCTGTTCACTTTTCTGTTTTTAGAGCTCCTTATTCTTTCTGACTCGCTTTAGTCTCCGACTGCTGCTCCTCGCTTCGTACATTGCCTGTGTGTGCGTGCCGCACGCCCCAATGTGCACTGATCTGATTGGCTGAGGAGCCTTCGGTGATCTTACAGTGCATTGGTCTCTGTGTTCACTGCACCTTAAATCCGTATACCGTAAAGGCTAGAAAAGCTCAATCTAAATTAAACCATTCTCAATAGATTATCGATTTGGGTTCACATTGGACAACGTCTGGGTCCAGATCCGGACCGCAGTCCACCTATTAGTGACCCCTGGTGTAGAGTATCACTCTGACTGTACAGCCAGCATTAGATATTACTCAAACACAGCCAGCAAATCAGCTGATTTGGCCATTTCTGTTCACTTACAAGCAACAGATAATTAAATTCCATCGGTTTGGGTCCGCATTGGACAACGTCTGGGTCAAGGTCCAGATCCGGACCGCGGTCCGCCTATTAGGGACCTCTGCTCTATATTGTTATTTGTTTTTCGCTTTCTGCCAGATGTTCCCCGCGTAACTCGTACTCAGCTCTGTTGAAACTCCAGAGTGTACAGTCTGAGTGTCCG
Organism: Megaleporinus macrocephalus; assembly: GCA_021613375.1. Classification (NCBI taxonomy): domain Eukaryota; kingdom Metazoa; phylum Chordata; class Actinopteri; order Characiformes; family Anostomidae; genus Megaleporinus; species Megaleporinus macrocephalus. The sequence goes on along the minus strand of CM038706.1, from coordinate 4,518,633 downwards.
GTCTCATGTGATTCTGGCTTGTATACAGTTTTTTGATCAGATGCACAGATTCCGGATAACAACAGAGATTTTCCAGAATGTTTTTCCCTTTAAAGAATGAATAGGATGGAGAAGTGTGCACCAATCTACTGAACTTCTGCTCGACCCACAGACACCGTTTCACATGCACTGACTCAGAGCGGACCCCCGACCACGTCTGCAGTGTTGGTTTGACCCGCACCCGTCTGTTTGTCATTTTTTTCATTCCTTTTTTCCCCCCATAGTCTCCCATTAATAAATCATCAAACCTACAGCCACCAAACTGCCTGTACTCACTCAGAGCAGATCCCCAAACTGACCCACACTCCTCTACTTGTCGTTTATTCATCCCTCGTTCCTTGCACTGCGTAAGCTGCACAACCATCCTACATTTCCTTCAGGAGATACACTTTTCTAGTATATTTAGATTTTCTTCTTCTAGCTGAGGACATTAAAGGGTTAAGTCATTGTTGTTCGAGGTCCTGGTGGTAATTGACGTTAGCGTCTGTTCGGTTCCATTTATTTGAACAGGGAGCTTCAGAGGAGTCTTTAGAAAACCTGAAGGACACCAAATATAAAAACTCCTTAATACAAAAGAAGCCAGAGCTGAAGTTAAAGAAGAAGAAACTGAGATGTTGTCGAGATTAGAAGATAGAAAACGTCTCATTGTTGGGGCGGCACCTGTTCCAGCACCTGTGAAAGGAGGCAAGGACGTTTTCCTCCTCATGACTTTAAGAGTTTGAGAAGAGTGAGCGCGTCAAGTTTCAAAGTGTTTGTGATGAGCATCCAGCGTACAGAGCTCTGGAACCTGCCTGGCTGTACTGTTGCTGATCCTCAAACCCCTGTAGAAGGCTGTTTAGAGAGACCTTTATGGCATCATCCTCTTCATCCTCAGTCTTCGTCAAACGTCATAGGACTCTCTGTTTTCAGGGGTTTGCATCATGTTAATACGCTTTCTGTTGTGCTGACAGCGACGCAGACGGAACAAACAGCACATTCTCTTCTCTTAACTTTGGATCTCAAGGTTGCCAGGCTGTTGTGATGCTGCCACAAGTCGTGAGGTGTGTTTAATGCCTGGTTCACACTACATGACTGGTTGAGCTGAAATCGCGAGTCTTTCAGTTGTCGTGGCTTTCGCACTACATGACTGGTCGGCAACATGGGGTCAAGACCTACACAACGTTCACTCTGGAGAATCGCCCACTCATCTGGTTTCAGTCCAAAACACGTTTTTGTCACAAGAACACACTAGAACTTAATGTATGTGAGAGCTAGAGACACCATGTAGAACTTATGTGTCAAACTCAAGGCCTGAAAGGTCTTAGTGTCTAAAAATAAATAGGTCAGAAGCGTGCTTTGACCGAAAACTACATTTCCCACAATGCATGTTGATTGTGTTACGGCTTACTGCCACTAGGCGACAGTGTAGTCATTCATGTGATAACGCGGCTGATCCCATAATGTCCAGAAAACATAAGTTGATGCAGATGGACGGCTGTTTCAACAAAGATGGGAAGGTGAATACATGTTCGTGCTTCAAGGTGAAAGACCGGTATGACTTTTGTGTTATGAAGCAACATGTCTGTTATTAAAGAGACAATCTACACCGGCGTTTCAACACCAAGCACGGAGCTCAGTACGGCAAAGCTAGCTTCAAGAAAAGCAACAGATTCACAAGAATTAAAAGTTAAACTGAAGTCGCAGCAGAATCTGTTCACGAAAGCCAGAAACAGTGCGTCAGTGAAAGCTAGCTTTACTGTGGCTGAAGAAATCACCAGAGCTTCAAAGTGTTTTTCAGAGGGAGCGTTTATGAAGCAGTGCTGCTGAAGGGCAGTGCTTGCCAAGGATTCCACAGCTACACAGCTTTTTCATTAGCTGTTGATGAAACACAGATATGTGTAGTTGCTGTTGATGAAACACAGATATGTGTAGTTGCTGTTGATGAAACACAGATGTGTGTAGTTGCTGTTGATGAAACACAGATATGTGTAGTTGCTGTTGATGAAACACAGATGTGTGTAGTTGCTGTTGATGAAAGCACAGATATGTGTAGTTGCTGTTGATGAAAGCACAGATATGTGTAGTTGCTGTTGATGAAAGCACAGATATGTGTAGTTGCTGTTGATGAAACACAGATATGTGTAGTAGCTGTTGATGAAACACAGATATGTGTAGTTGCTGTTGATGAAAGCACATATATGTGTAATAGCTGTTGATGAAACACAGATATGTGTAGTTGCTGTTGATGTAGCACAGATATGTGTAGTTGCTGTTGATGAAACACAGATATGTGTAGTTGCTGTTGATGAAAGCACAGATATGTGTAGTTGCTGTTGATGAAACACAGATATGTGTAGTTGCTGTTGATGAAACACAGATCTGTGTAGTTGCTGTTGATGAAAGCACAGATCTGTGTAGTTGCTGTTGATGAAACACAGATATGTGTAGTTGCTGTTGATGAAACAGATATGTGTAGTTGCTGTTGATGTAGCACAGATATGTGTAGTTGCTGTTGATGAAACACAGATATGTGTAGTTGCTGTTGATGTAGCACAGATATGTGTAGTTGCTGTTGATGAAACACAGATATGTGTAGTTGCTGTTGATGAAAGCACAGATATGTGTAGTTGCTGTTGATGAAACACAGATATGTGTAGTTGCTGTTGATGAAAGCACAGATCTGTGTAGTTGCTGTTGATGAAAGCACAGATATGTGTAGTAGCTGTTGATGAAACAGTGATATGTGTTGTAGATGTTGATGTAGCACAGATATGTGTAGTTGCTGTTGATGAAAGCACAGATATGTGTAGTTGCTGTTGAAAGCACAGATATGTGTAGTTACTGTTGATGAAACACAGATATGTGTAGTTACTGTTGAAAGCACAGATATGTGTAGTTGCTGTTGATGAAAGCACAGATATGTGTAGTTGCTGTTGATGAAACACAGATATGTGTAGTTACTGTTGAAAGCACAAATATGTGTAGTTACTGTTGATGAAACACAGATATGTGTAGTTACTGTTGAAAGCACAGATATGTGTAGTTGCTGTTGATGAAAGCACAGATATGTGTAGTTGCTGTTGAAAGCACAGATATGTGTAGTTGCTGATGATGAAAGCACAGATATGTGTAGTTACTGTTGATGAAACACAGATATGTGTAGTTTCTGTTGATGAAACACAGATGTGTAGTTGCTGTTGTGTTTAGTGTTTGCAGGTTTTATGTGTTTATTGTAATCAAAGCAAAGTTTTTTTTTATCTGTCACACATGTTCTTAGCAGCTCACAGTTTTTGATTTTATACTAATTTAGCCTCATTTCAGTATGTCAAACGTTTTGATCAAAGTTAATATTATAACTTGTGTTTGATGTTATTTTTTATTCACTTTAATAGTTTAATCCTTGATTGATGGAGTTTGTGGATTTCAAAACATGACAAATTAAAAGGCTTTATGTTATAACAGAGCAACAAGCAAACATATGTAATGCTTTAATTGAATAAGTAATACATTCAGAGTTATTTAATATTAAGGAGTAGTTACATTCATTTTATATTACATTTGGTTACATTTCTAAGTTACATTTATAAGTTAGATCTGGCCCTTTGAGGACAGCCATTATGCCGATGTGGCCCTCAGTGAAAATGAGTTTGACACCCCTGATGTAGAACATACGCTATTTCCAAAACGGACGTCAACAAACCAGCAGTTGAAGTTGTTGCTGCGCTGATTTACTAACGGAGGACTGTCTGTTCTGTAGAGAGAGCTGGAGGTAAATATTTTATTAATGAAAATGTAAGTGTCGCCCACAGCCGCAGAGAGATTGCGTAAACGGTGACACGGTTCTCTCTACGTGATCTCATTGGCTGTAGCTAGACGCTGCTGTTGACTCAGTCACTGACTGGCCTAGATATTAAACATGCTGTGATGGTGCAGGGTATGCCTATCACTAAGAGTAACAATAGCTAACTTGTCAGTGTCCTAAAGGGGGACACCTGCAGGGAAAGAAATTAATTAGTAAATGAATAATTACCGGTAATATGTATATATGATTGTCAACAGCTGTGCAGATGTGTGTGTGTGTATATATGTATATGTGTGTATGTGAGTTAGCGTCTCCAGACATCGCCCTTAGGAGATTTATTAGTCCAGTCGGGGCGGCTCTGACGATAAGAGCGCCCGGTGTTCTCTCACCTGGGAGCTCTTCTCAGCTACCAGTGGGAGTTGCGGTGTGAGCTCGGTGATATACTGTTATCAGCTTGTAACAGCGAGAGAAGAATTAGTGTGAAGCCTCAAGTAACCATTCTGTTTATTAGTCGTTTTCTTTCCTTTTGATCCAGTTTTTCTTTAGTTTATTGTGAAATAAATTAAATCTCTGCCGTATGTGGTTCTTCTTACGGGGAATACACCTGCTCCACATGCTAGATGTTTGCGGGGTGTCTACGATTAGTATGTGAGCTGAGTGGTCGCCGATTTGCCTCCGAGCAGAGGTTTTTATCGGCGATCTGCAAAAAACAGTTGGCGAATGAAAAACCAGGCTAAAGTCGTGTAGAGTGAACTAGACATAAGAGAATCCTAAACACTTATTGAAGTGCAGTACTTGCTGGATTGCTTGCACAGGAGTGGCTTCGGCCGTTCACTTCACTGACCGTGTGGGTTTTGTAGTTGTTCTGCAGTCGAATGACGTACATCAGGGGTATCTAATTAAAATTCAGTAAGGTCCAGTTCATGGAAATCTCTTCAGGCCAAGGTCCGGACCATCATAACTTCTAACTTCTGGTTCAGTGGCGTATCCTGTTTACTGAAGTAGCCTAGTATCAGCATCTTCTACCATCAGCTACTGAAACACCAACACACCACACATACCGTTCAGGATATTTCAGTATATTTACTGTTTAAATACTGAACTGAATAAATTATTTATACAACTTTAAATAAATGTTTTTCCTTCACTTGAAATAAACAAGGGCTGTATTAAAAACAACCAGAATGTTTAGTGATGTTTAGTGATGTAGCCACCTGGATGGTGGTGTTGGCTCTATAGATCCTCCTCCACGCTCCCTCCAGCAGCTGTGGGATGCACTGCAGTCAGCATGATACCTCCAGATATCTGTGACCACCTACCAGGACCTTACTGAGTTTCCCAGTCCGTCTAGCTGCTGTCCACATGGTGGTCACTCAGGATATTAGCTGGTTTTATTTATGTTCATGGCTATTTTTGTGTATCTCTTGTTTGTCCCTTATAGATGTTGCTTAGATAATTAATTATCCCTCCTGGATACAGAATTTCTTATTTCATAAATTAAGATTTAGTTCAAATTACAGACCCTTTGCTGGACGTCTAGCCGAAAGTGATAAGTGGAAATAGCAGCCATGTGAACTTGGACCGTGATCTTTCTCCAGCGCCATGATAACCGAACACCACACCAGGTTATGCCGGCATGCATGACTTGGCATGTTGATGAGTCTTTGCTATGGCGCTTGAGACTTTGGCATGTGGGATGTTCTCCCTGACCGCCAGCTTTCTCACAGTCCAGTAGCCACAGCTCTGGTCCAGCAGCAGCCCCCAAAACTGAGGACTATTCTAATATAGGCGCCACACTCGACTAGAGAAATAGTGAGTCCCTCAACAGGGGAACCATGTTCTGGCTGTCCATCAAGAGATCCCAGGCCAATTCTGGAGAGGAGACCATAGCAGGTGCACGAGGGGGTATCAGCTGTCCCTCGCACCTCCCCTGCCAGTCAGTAGGAGCGAAACAAGCCACGGCTGAATGTCCTTCTTACTCCTTTAATCTCTTCAGTTCCTCACTGCCTTATTATCTGTTCGCTCCAAACCTCTCCACCTTCCCTGTCTCTCTTGTTTTCCTCCTCCTCCCTCTCTCTGTCTCAGCTGCGCCTTTTATCTCCAGCAGAGATTATTTATTTATTCTCCTCCGAGTTAACTTATTATCTTATCAGAGCTGCTGGGGAGCAGCGTCCCAGCTTATTCTACAGAGAGAACAGGCTGCTGTTTTCCTGCCTCGCTGCCGCTTCTCCTGCCTCTGCCTCGCGTCTCAGCACAGGGAGCAGGACGCCGAGGTGATATGACTTCATTTGCAGAGACTTTGTTCTGATGAGTGTGTTATCAGAGAGAAATCACAGGAGTACAAGGGGAAAGATGAAAACCACTGATTCTGGTTCAGTGCTAATTGAGTGGCTTTGGCTGTTTGTAGACGCTGCTGCTAACGCGTGCTCTGCGGAGGAGAGGATCAGTCAGGAGGCCAGTGAGCTGGAGAAACGTCTCAGCCTGCTGTCCGTCAGCAGCCGTCACAGCAGCTCAGGTAACACCCACACTAGACATACGGCACTTGTTTTTTTTAATGGCCCACTGTAGATCTTTTCCTTCTATCTCACTCACTGTCCACTCTATTAGACACTCCTACTACTTGCTGGTCCACCTTGTAGATGTAAAGACAGAGACAGTAGCTCATCTGCTGCTGCACAGTTTGTGTTCCTCTAGTCCTTCATCATCAGTGGACACAGGACGCCGCCCACAGGACGCTGCCCACAGGACACTGGTGTCTGGATAGTTTTGGTTGGTGGACGATTCTCAGTCCAGCAGTGACACTGAGAAGTTTAAACACTCAAGCAGCAGCAGCTCTGCTGTGTCTGATTCACTCACACCAGCTCAACACACGCCAACACACCACCACCAAGTCAGTGTCACTGCAGTGCTGAGAATGACCCTCCTCCCAAATAGTAGCTGCTCTGTGGTGGTCCTGTGGGGGTCCTGATCATTAAAGAACAGAGTAATAAAGTATACAGAGAATCAGATGAACTACAGTCTGTAAGTGGAGCTCCTGTATGGTCAGTGGAGCTGATACAGTGGACAGTGTGTGTAGATACAAGGAGGTGGTTTCATCATATATATATATACATATACAGGGTGAATCAAAAGTCTCAGGACACCCTTTTATTTCAGAAATGAAAGGGAAAATGATGTATTTGAATACTCCAGTAAGTAACGGGTGAAGGGGCCTATCTTTTCAGCTATGTCTCGAATCTGGCTGGCATCTTGAGAACCGCCATATTGGATCAAGGGCAAGTTTGTCCAGTGGGAAGGTGGTCATGTAGCAGATCAAAGAAGACCAGAACAGTCCCAGAAATCGATTGATGCAATCAGATTTGCAATGCCTCGTGTGGTTCACATCAACACAGATCTAAAGGCACAGTTCAGCACCAAGGACCGTACACTAAACTCATTGTTCCATGTGGTTGTTGTTGATTCTTTCTGTGTTGCTAACGTTTGAGCCACAAGAGATATTGCAAATTTGATTGCATCAATCGATTTCTGAGACAGTTCTGGTCTTCTCTGGAAAAACTTAATCCAACATGGCACCTTTCAAGATGGCAGCCATGTTCGGGACATAGCCTAAAAGATGGGCCCCCTCACCCATTACTTGCTGGGGTATTCAGATATGTCATTTTCCCTTTTCTTTCTAAAATAATAGGGTGTCCTGAGACTTTTGACTCAACCTGTATATAGGTTTGTCCACATGTAATTTGCTTAACCAGCCATTTAAATAACATTATGAAAAACATTCAACATCAGATATAAAGTTAAATTTTGTGTAAAAGTTTAGTTGTGTATATGTGTGATACGTTTTGCTAATGGATCATATGGGATTATACTTTTATTCTTCCAATATTAGTTTATGAAATTGTATCAATTCTCAAAACTCAGAATTGATTTTTAACCAATAGTTTACAATCAACGATTTGGGGCAAACCACTTTTCTCTAGACAGCAGTGTTCTTCACCATTAGAGTCTTTGACTTCAGTATAAACAAATAGCATTAGCAGACCAATACACCTGATGGTGTGTGATTTATATTATGACTTTTTCCCTAAAATGATATTTTAAAAAATCATGATGTATCATCTTGCTTACAGTATCACGATATATCATGATATATCAAATCCTACAGCCTGTATCATGATGCCTATCAATCACCAGGTTCTTGCCCTATCCACTGTCTGACCCACTGATTTTGGACAGTGTCGGCCCAAAACAGATAGTGGGGTTATTCTTTAGGCTATGTCCAGAACCTGGCCGCCATATTGGATCAAGGGCAAGTTTTTCCAATGTAAAGGTGGTCGTGTAGCAGATCTAAGAAGACCAGAATTGTATCAGAAATGAATCAACACAGAACGTTGCAACAACAAACACTTTGAACACAGATCTGAAGGCGATATATCAAATCCTACAGCCAGTATCATGATACCTATGATATTGCCAGGTTCTTGCCAATACAGAACCCTATCCAATGTCTGATCCACTGATTTTGAACAGTGTCAGCCCAAAACAGTGTATCTATTGACTCAAGCCTAATATAAATTTGACTTAATATCATCCACCCTTTCACATTTGCCTCAAACTCTAGGTTATCCTAACTAGACTTGCCTATGCAAGTTCATTGCATAACTAAAACCAGTAGTGCAGGTCATCGTGAAGCCTGAAGTTTGTCTGTAGTGTCCATTTCTTTTCTCACCAACTGTCCCTGTACTAACAGAAATACCCCTGTTGTCCCTCTCCCCTCTCTCCTGAATGATCAGCCTCCCACTCCAGTTACAGCACCTCCCTGGCAGGAGATGACCGCAGCATATCCAGCTCCTCCTCCGATACCAGCCGTTCGGATGCCAGCAGCCGTCTGTCAGTATGGCCGGAACCTCTTAGATACCCCACCCCTTCAGAATCCTCACCATCGCCATTGGGAGTGTCAGCACCTAAGCCCTTGAGTACGTCGACCAGCACATCTAGTGACGAGCGGCTGTGCGGTGCAATGATGGTGGGCCTCCGCCCTCCATCCAAACCTCCACCACCCAGAGGACTTCAGGAGGCGGGGCGCCAGAGCTCCACCGACAGCGGCATCGCCACAGCCAGCCACTCATCATATTCCGGAAGCTTCTCATCCTACACGGGCAGCTTGGACACTGGGCAGGGGGAGGCAGATGACTTTGGGTCCCTGTTCAGCCTCATTTCGAACACCGCGCCGGTCACCAACCCCAACCTCAACACCGGCCAGAGACCACAATTCCAGAACATTTACCCCTGTACCTCCCGTGTACCATCAAGGGCGTCTTCTCTCGCACCAGAGAACAGGCCAGTGTGTGCTTGCCCTGTTAGCGGGGCATCCCAAGAGCAGACCTCGGATTACCAGGTGCCCAGTCACGTCCTGCAGCGATATGACACCCCACGGAGGCTCATCCAGCTCCACCCCTCAGCTCAGGACACCAGGGCTTCACCTTCCCCAGGCCAGAGGCTAGAGCCTGGGCTAGTTGAGCCTTCAGGAACTGCAGAGGCTGCTCCCAAACTGACTGCATCAATGAGATTAAGTGGGAGTAGTGAAGGAATAGCACCCCCTGGAGGCTCCGGCATACAGCATCATACTGTCTGTCCCATATGCTGCGGATTGAAGGTAGATTTCAAGAGTGGTTCCACAAAAATCTAATTTGCACAGTTTTCCACTAATCACAGACGTGACTGATCAGGGATGACATGTTTAGTGCCCAAAGTTTCCTTCTATAGATTAACACTGGAGCCACAAAGCTTACGTTGCTGGATGTCGATAGTAACCCATTAGACCAATAGAAGTCAATAGTCACCCAAATTTTTTCTGCATTAATCTTTGCTGCATTAAGGTTGGATGAACTTGTGGATGTGGTTAACTCTCTTGCAGTTTACATGTACACAGGTTACACTACCTGTTTACACCATTTTTACCTGTTTACAGTTTTTGATGATCTGATCATCTTTGGATTTCACCTGACCCCATAGAAAAGCCATGTGTTCTCCAATTTTTTAACATCGTTTGAACACAGCAGCTGTCCGTTACATTTTAAGGAAATTTTATGACAAAATTAAAGTAGTGAGTCACTGTAGTAGCACTTTGTACCTGAAGAGGTGATAGTGAGTCACTGTAGTACCACTTTGTACCTGAAAAGGTGATAGTGAGTCACTGTAGTACCACTTTGTACCTGAAAAGGTGATAGTGAGTCACTGTAGTACCACTTTGTACCTGAAAAGGTGATAGTGAGTCACTGTAGTACCACTTTGTACCTGAAGAGATGATAGTGAGTCACTGTAGTACCACTTTGTACCTGAAAAGGTGATAGTGAGTCACTGTAGTACCACTTTGTACCTGAAAAGGTGATAGTGAGTCACTGTAGTAGCACTTTGTACCTGAAGAGGTGATAGTGAGTCACTGTAGTACCACTTTGTACCTGAAAAGGTGATAGTGAGTCACTGTAGTACCACTTTGTACCTGAAAAGGTGATAGTGAGTCACTGTAGTAGCACTTTGTACCTGAAGAGATGATAGTGAGTCACTGTAGTACCACTTTATATCTGAAAAGGTGATAGTGAGTCACTGTAAAACCACTTTGTACCTAAAGAAGTGATAGTGAGTCATTGTAGTACCACTTTATATCTGAAAAGGTGATAGTGAGTCACTGTAGTAGCACTTTGTACCTGAAGAGGTGATAGTGAGTCACTGTAGTACCACTTTGTACCTGAAAAGGTGATAGTGAGTCACTGTAGTACCACTTTGTACCTGAAGAGGTGATAGTGAGTCACTGTAGTACCACTTTGTACCTGAAAAGGTGATATTGAGTCACTGTAGTAGCACTTTGTACCTGAAGAGGTGATAGTGAGTCACTGTAGTACCACTTTGTACCTGAAGAGGTGAAAGTGAGTCACTGTAGTAGCACTTTGTACCTAAAAAGATGACAGTGAGTCACTTTAGTACCACTTTATATCTGAAAAGGTGATAGTGAGTCACTGTAAAACCACTTTGTACCTAAAGAAGTGATAGTGAGTCATTGTAGTACCACTTTATATCTGAAAAGGTGATAGTGAGTCACTGTAGTAGCACTTTGTACCTGAAGAGGTGATAGTGAGTCACTGTAGTACCACTTTGTACCTGAAAAGGTGATAGTGAGTCACTGTAGTACCACTTTGTACCTGAAAAGGTGATAGTGAGTCACTGTAGTACCACTTTGTACCTGAAAAGGTGATAGTGAGTCACTGTAGTAGCACTTTGTACCTGAAGAGATGATAGTGAGTCACTGTAGTGCCACTTTGTACCTGAAAAGGTGATAGTGAGTCACTGTAGTACCACTTTGTACCTGAAAAGGTGATAGTGAGCCACTGTAGTAGCACTTTGTACCTGAAGAGGTGATAGTGAGTCACTGTAGTACCACTTTGTACCTGAAGAGGTGATAGTGAGTCACTGTAGTAGCACTTTGTACCTGAAAAGGTCATAGTGAGTCACTGTAAAACCACTTTGTACCTAAAGAAGTGATAGTGAGTCATTGTAGTACCACTTTATATCTGAAGAGGTGATAGTGAGTCACTGTAGTACCACTTTGTACCTAAAGAAGTGATAGTGAGCCACTGTAGTACTACTCTGTACCTGAAGAGGTGATAGTGAGTCACTGTAGTACCACTTTGTATCTGAAAAGGTGATAGTGAGTCACTGTAAAACCACTTTGTACCTAAAGAAGTGATAGTGAGTCATTGTAGTACCACTTTATATCTGAAGAGGTGATAGTGAGTCACTGTAGTACCACTTTGTACCTAAAGAAGTGATAGTGAGCCACTGTAGTACTACTCTGTACCTGAAGAGGTGATAGTGAGTCACTGTAGTACCACTTTGTATCTGAAGCTGTGATAGTGAGTCACTGTAGTACTACTCTGTACCTGAAGAGGTGATAGTGAGTCACTGTAGTACTACTTTGTACCTGAAGCTGTGATAGTGAGTCACTGTAGTACTACTTTGTACCTGAAGCTGTGATAGTGAGTCACTGTAGTACTACTTTGTACCTGAAGCTGTGATAGTGAGTCACTGTAGTGAGGAGCAGAATCAGTCCAGCATGTGAGGATGAGGAAATAGTGCTACTGCCCTGATGCTGTGTTCTAGTCTCTGGTCAATCATGGTGAATGTGCTGCTCCTGGTTAGATCGTTTAAAAACAGGGAGCCAATGAAAGAACAGTAAACACAATGATGTCTGTAGCTCCTGACAAGAAACCACATTCAGCAGCAAAACAAAAGAAACGAGTCCTGACAAGCAGATTAGATGATAAAGGAGCCTGAATGTCCTCGTACAGTCTGAGCTGATGAATGTATGTAAGCCAAGCTTATTGATTAGTACATATTATATGTAAAAAGCTATTTTTTCCAGACAGGAAGCTTTAATTTACTCAGTAAACACTTTATTATTAAATATTAAACAGTATTAATAGAGTAAGTAGAGCTTTTTCATACGTCAGTGTGTTTATTTAACCCTTTCCAAGCTTCTCCTAAACAACCCAGTATTATTATCAGTTCTCATCTAATACCTGCTTTGACTGCTCAGTACTTCATTAAGCTAAATCAAGATTTGCTGCTGAAGGAACTGAACACATTCATACAATTCATGTCTGGGGCGTCCAGGAGAAATCTAAATTTGTTCTTCAAACTAGAGCTCAAGATCTGATCTACTTCTCTCACAATAACATATTCATGTTACTTTGTATTGTATGTCTGATTATTTACATCTGTTCTAATCAGATCTGCTGTTCTTACTGGTGAACATACACTTACTGATCAGATAAAAGTTTTTAATAATTGAACAGAACTAACAGTGCTGCTGATTTTAATAAGCGCTGACTTTAAAGCCTTAATCGTGCTGATACGTCTCTCTCTCAGTTAATCTGCTGCTTTAGTTCAGCTCATTTGTGGTTCATATGAATATCAGAGAGAGACAAAGCCAAGTTCTAGCTGTGATAAAGAGTCAGACTTTACTCAGTTCTCTTCTCTTTATCTTTATCCCCCGCGCTCCGGCTTTGTCTCATTGAGATCAGTCAGCCGTCTGTTTCGGACTCGCTCCACCATCACTCACATACATCAGGAGGGACGCGGGCTTGCTGAGTGAATTTAAATGCTTCTGTCGTCTCGCCGTCGGCTTCCGGGCACCGGAATAATCCGAGAGCGCAGCGGTTACCATGGAAAACGACCTCTGCGTCCCACAAACATACGACTTGTCTTTTTTCGCTCATCCAGTCATTATTTCACTGCATGGCACATACAAATTAAGTTCAGAAAAGATACCAGGGCCTCCCACAACCTTTTGGGTTGGTCCAGCCATTCCGGTCCAGCCACTCGGACTTAGCCACTCAGACTTAACCCATGCAGAAAAAACAACAGAGAAAAACTAGAAACTAGAATGGTTGCATAGCCTAAGCAGTGCGAGGAGTGTGGGTCAGTGTGTTTGGGGACCTGCCCTGAGTTAGTACATGCAGTTTGATGGTTGTAGGTTAAACTAAACCATGATGTTTGTGTGGGCTTAAAAATGAATGGGACCCTATGGGAGGAATGAGGGATGAATAAACGAAAATAGAGGAGTGCGAGTCAGTATGTCTGTGGATTAGAAGTGGGGGACCTGTCCTGAATGAGAACAAACAGTTTGGAGGCTGTACATCTAACGAAACCATGATGTTTGGCTGCGCTTGAAAATGAATGGGACTCTATGGGAGAAACGAGGGATGAAAAAAAGTGACATATAGAGGAGTGTGGGTCAGTATGTCTGTAGATTGAAGGTTGGGGACCTGCCCTGAGTGAGTACTTTAATGTTTGTCTCTGTAGGATAAACCAAACCATAATGTTTGTGTGGGCTTCAAAAAGAAAGGGACCCTATGTGAGGAACAAGGGATGAATAAATGACAAATAGAGGAGTGCGGGTCAGTATGTCTGTGGATTAGAGGTTGAGGACCTGTCCTGAGTAAGTACAGACAGTTTGGAGGCTGTACATCTAACGAAACCATGATGTTTGACAGCGCTCGAAAATGAATGGGACTCTATGGGGGGACAAAAGAGGGATGAATAAAACGACAAACAGACGAGTGTGGGTCAAACTAACACTGCAGTCGTGGTCGGGGGTCTGTCCTGAGTCAGTGTATGTGAAATGGTGTCTGTTGGTCGAGCAGAAGTTCAGTAGATGGACACACATTTTTGCATCCCATTCATTCTCTATGGGAAACAATTCCTATCTGGAATCAGTGCAGCCGGTCAAAAAGCTGAATACAAGCCCGAATCAGACCAGACGGCTTTGCAGCGCGCAGCCATGACGATATTGTTTCTCAAAGTTTACCATCCTACAAAGAGAAGATATTAGGGACGGTCACACGAGGACCAGAGCTGCTACTGCCTTATTTTAATAGCCGGACCTCGAGCCGGATCCGGTTTTGATCTTTTGTTGTATGTAGGACTCATACAGACATCGTCCACAGGCTGCTGCAGCGAGGCACGCTTTCAGAAACGGTCGAAAGTCTGTAGTGTGAAACTGAAGACGTGCAGTAGCTGCAGTGTCACTGTATCTGATGACTTGTGACTTGACTTAGACTTTACCTGTACTGACTTGGACTTGGAATCGAACTTCAATCAATCAACGTTTATTTTTATTTTTTTCTCGGAAGTACATTGAGGGGTGACCCTCATTTGCAATGCAGCCGAGCATTTACATCTTAAGGGGTTTAAAACCAAACGAACAAAATAATAATAATAAATACAAATTTTAAAATAAACATTTAATATAGATGAATAATATATAAATGTAAAAAGAAATATAATAAAAGTGTATAAAATAAACATAAAATACATACAAATAAACAAATAAGATAATAAAAATTAAAATACTCATAAAAAATAAACTAATAAGACAACAAACATTAAAATACTAATAAAAATAAACTTATTTAAAACAATCACGATAGGATAAAATCAAATAAAATAATATAAAATAAACATAAAATACATAAAAATAAACAAATAAGATAATAAAAATTAAAATACTAATAAAAAATAAACTTATTTAAAACAATCACAGGCTTTCTGATGACTTTTAGTTTCTAGTCACCATTAGAACTAGAATTAACTAACAATCAATCAGACAGCCTCCTAAATCTCTGGAACAACATTGTGTAAGTGGTGGTGAAGCAGAGAACAAAGTGCGATCACTACTTTTCCCCACAGTTCCCTATCTCTCCATTTCTCCCAGTAGTTTCTATTAAAATAGGCTGAAGCAATAGTGAACACTTCACAAACATACAACCTAATGATTTCTACGTATGACATACACATCAAAAATCGCTTGTAGTGTAACTTCATATCTCTACATCATATGGCTGTCTTAACAGTTGTAATTTAATACTTATATGAATAAAATTTTAATAAAAAGTCTCATCCAAAATTAAAAGTTGCAGTATATTCAGCACATGAGTCTCTGTTTAACAACAGCGATTAGAACTGCTTGAAATGATCAAGTTATTTGTGTTATAATACAAACTTTAAAAACGTTAATGTTATATTAATGTTAGTTTAATATTCTACTAATCAACTGCATCAATTGTGTTAAATACTGAAATTACGTGATATCTGGTGACTTGACTAGGATTAAAAGTTTAAGACTTGGGACTCAAGACTCGCTTGTACTCGGGACTTGATTGTCAATACTTGAGACTTACTTGTTACTTGCAACTTAGTGGCTTGGTCCCATGTCTGATTATAACACCACCTAACCCTAACTCTAACCATAGTACATAATAAACTACAAAATAAAATATAGTTTAATAAATATTATTTAAAAAAAATATTAAAATAGGTTTGAAGCCGTTCGCCCATCACCAAAAGATTAAAAACAGACAACAGTTCACTAGCAGTACCACCATGGCCCATTAGGGGGGCACAGTCCATAGATCGAAAACCGCTGATCTACAAAAATAGGAATATTGGACTGGACTAGAAAGAGGAGTCACAGCAGGTGTGTGCCAGTTCACTGTGGAGAAAGATGGAGATCAGTGATTTGCAGGGTCACTCTGTGCTTTTCTTGGTTTAAAAGGCTTCGAGCATTTGTTCGAGATGGTCTTGTGGTGGTTATTGATGTTTGGTTACTCTTCAGTGGCTATCAGAGTCAATGTTCTGTTTTGGTTGATACGCAATATAAAGTGTATGTGTGACAGAAACTAGAGATGGAAGGATCGATCGGCCATGTATCAGTATCAGACGATTTTTAAATCAAAATATGTGATCGGTGATTGGCCGATATTTCTCCAATTTAGCCGATCCTGAGAGCCAATCGATGGCGTTAAACAAATGAGCCTAATTCCTGTATTTCCAGCTAGCGTTTCATCCAGGAAGAGGAGCCTTCCGGCCAGCTCCCTGCAATTCCTATCTGAACCACTAGGTGGAAATACACACCCTTTCACACACAGCTAGCACAAAACAAATAACCCAGAACACCTACAGACCAGATCTGACCGGTACGAACAGAACAGCAGCAGAAACAGCCAGAGAGCTAAAGAACCACAGCCAGAGTGATTGAGTTTATAGTTCTAGATAAGCAGATCTTCTCGACTGTAGAAGACGTTCATTCTGCTGCTTAATGTTCCACCTGGATTCACGCTCTGCTGTTCCTAGTAGAGATACTTTTCAGATGTGGCTCTTCTGGAGCTTATCAAGCGGTTTACTCCCACATAGACCAACTTCTAATTTAGTTACAAATATTATGCTGTTTCATATGAGTTTGTTAAAAATGATAATAAACCAGTTTAGATCATGTTTCATGACTTGCTTGCACTAATAACTACATGTAGCCCTGCTGTGGCATATAGCCCCGCCCTCGATCGGTATCGGCTATCGGACGATCGCGTTGAAAGGTGATCGGAGATCGGAATCAAAACCGCTGATCAGTCCATCTCTAACAGAAACTATTACCTAGTCCTGAAATGCTGCAGCAGTTTTGCTTATTAAGTCACAAACTTGAGACACGTCCATAGATCTTTGTTATAAGTGGGGTTTGTTTATAAAACGTAGGCCTTATATTGCTTCACTGACCTTAGACTAAACTCCTGTGATGGTTTCTCTTGGCAGGTAATGCCCTGTACACCTGCAGGAATCCCGCCTGTGTCTGTTCCACCAGGTAAACCCTTTCATCCTTGTTTGTAAATAAGCTTACTTTTCTTTTGGGTTCATGTTTTTATGGTAAAAACTCTGTCAGTTTGAATTAAGGCTGTTTTCTGTACGTGTGTATCTTCACTGCTGTTCTCAGACAAATCAAAGCGCGAGCTGAGCTGCAGGGACGTGTCTGCGGGTGCTGAGCGTATAAATATGGATATGATGGAGGTAAACAGTTCTGATACCTTTCTTCTTTTTTCTTCTATTTTATTCTTATTTCTAAACAACATGGTTTAAATACTAGTGATACGGTGAGCTAGCAGGTAGAGGGCTTGTGGAAGTGTTTTATATTATATATAAATTATATTTATATGTTCCGTTCACATCAAATGTACACAAAGTAGCTTTACAGAACTATACAGCATCAGACTGCATTATCAGACCACACAGGATGGGCAGTTGTTCAGTATTTGATTGTTGTTCAGTATCAGAAATAGAAAAGTTCAGAAATATTCTAAATATTTATATTATTATATTTATATTATTACTATAATAGTATTATTTAATATTTATTCATATTTTAGGTTACCATGTTGCTTTTACTGTTTTCTGTATATGAAACTGGTGTGAGTATCGTTTACAATATTAAAGTAAACAGTGAGAATGTTTTTTTCTCTTTGCAGCTCATTAGTTATAATATCTGTTTATAATATCTGTTGATTGAATTTCTTGAGAGTTGGTTTTGTTACAGAAGTGGTCAGGTAGGCTGAGAGTATCTGTCCCTCTCAAAGCCAGGGCAGATCCTCTCCGTGTACCTGAACACAGTTTTTTTCCTCATGCAGATCATTAGCGGTATTTTAAGGACAAACTTCTCTGAAAAGCTTTTGAAGTTTTATACTGAAAATGCGAAGGTCGTGTTTCCAATTACTGTTTAAAGTTTGATGAATTCAGAGGCTTAGACAGCCTGAGACACGTATGAGACTCTTGTAGGGCGAAGAAAACATGTTTTCATGAATTCTTTTGGTTTTGAGAATTATTCTTCTAAAACGAGTAAAGAAAAAAAATGTTTATTAAGATGTTACCTGCAGAATAACAACTTTTCATGACTGAAGAATTTAAGAAAAAGCTTGATTTCTTAAGACGGTTTCTAAAAAATTTTGGAAAAAAATTTATTTCTTAAGAAGTCATGTGCAGAATAACTTTTTCTTGTGAATTTAAGAAAAACATTGATTTTATAAGAAGTTATCTGAAAAAAAATGCAATACTTTTTTTCTTAAGAATCATTTTTTCTTAAATTCTTTTAAAAATGTTATTCTTCTGATAACTAAGAAATCCAATTTCATTTTATTTCAATCTAATAAAATTATTTCATAAGTTATCTGAAAAAATGAATTACTTTTTCTTGTGAATTTAAGAAAAAACATTGATTTTATAAGAAGTTATCTGAAAAAAATGCATTACTTTTTTTCTTAAGAATCTTATTTTTTCTTAAATTCTTTGTTATTCTTGTTATTCTTGTTATTCTTCTAATAACTTTTTTTGAGAAATCAAATTTAATTTGATTTAAATCTAATAAAAATAATTTCATGTTATCTGAAAAAAAAAGAATAACCTTTTCTCAAAAATGTAAGATTTATGGCAAAACAAAGATTTTATTGATTTATCTAAAGAACAGTGTGCATGAATTTTTTTCCTAAGAATTCAAGACAAAATTAGATTTCTCAAAAAGTTATCAGAAGAATAATATTTTTTATAAGAAATTAAGAACAAATGAGATTTCTTAAGAAATTATCTGATGAATAACAATTTCTCATAACCTTTTTCTTAAGAATTTTTGAAGAAAAACACGTAGAAGCTTTTCTTTCCTGAGACACTATTGTGAAGCTAATTTGTTCTCTTAATAAACTCTTTCTGTTACTGTTTATTATACGCTGTGTTTATCTGAAGCCTGTCTTTCATCCTGGCAGGCGGAGGAGAAGAGCAGGTATGAGCTGATGAGCAGTTACGGACAGCAGAGGTCATGCTGGGACACAGAGGGTGAGTCTGTAACCGGGCTCTCTTCTAAAACTCGTCTATGTGTTAAATGAATAACGGTCCGTTACTCGTCTCTCAGCAGGACGTGTATCCGCAGTGCCTCCGTTCCCCATCAGCTCTCTGGGGCTGTTCAGACACTCATCCTTCTCGGGTAATGAGGAGCTCAAGGCCGGCTCTTTGTGTTTTTTACTGTGCTGAGTGAACGTGTTGTGTTTTGTTGATGAAACAAAGCTTAAAGGTCAGCGTTCACAAACGGTTAACTGGAGCGTGAGCGTCATGGTGAGCAGACGGTGAACTATTCTAACCATGCTCTGTAAATGACTGACCTCGTCTTATTCTGCCTGCCCAGATCCCAAAGACAGTTATGTGTGTATGGCATTCAGCATGGAGCCGTCCAGGAGGGCCGAGTTCAGTGCTAGAGAGGGTCAGTCTTATGGTCAGATATAGTTTTCACACAGTGTGAGACGATATTGACACACGTATCAGTGTTTATCTGTTACTACATCAGTAACACATATCCAACAGATTGTTTTGTTGATTCATTAATTGAGTGATCAGAATTTTAGGTTACTGATTCATTCTCACATATCATCATCTCAAATTATATATATATTTATTTTGTATAAACCAACTTTTAAACATAAGCCTTAAAAATGTCTCATAAAAAATAATATTCAAATATTACTTTAAGACGTTATCTGAGCAATAACAATTTAAATATATATATATTTTATTATATTAATAATATAATAACAATATATTAATATATTAACAATGTACAATGTTTTCCTAATAATTTAAGAAGCAAAACAATTTTTAGTTTTTATTTTATACATTTTTCATATTTCTTTCTTAATAATTTAAGAAAAAATGGTTCCTTACAAAGTTATCTAAAGAATAAGCATTTTTGTAGTTTTTTCTAAGAATGTAAGAAGAAAAATATTTTTTTATTATCTGAATTTTTATTTATTTTATTTTTTTTTGTTATTTTATTATTTTAATTTTATTATTTAAATAACTTTTTAATAACTTTTTTTACTTAAGAATTTAAGAAAAACATGTTTTTAGGAAATTATCTAAAGAATAACATTTTTTCTGAAGAACTTAAGAGGAAATAAGTTTTTAGAAAGTTATTCAAAAAATAATTTTACATATTTTTATTTACTAAAGAATTTAAGAAAAAAAAGATTTTTACAAGTTATATACGAATAATGACTTCTTTACTTAAGAATTTAAAAAGAAAAATTTAGAATAGATTAACTATTACCTCTCATATAGCCTTTTAAAAATAGCTTTATTTTTATTTTGTATATACTAAAACTATAACTCAATAAATAAATAAATAAACTAAATAAGCCTTAAAAATGCTAAACTGCATATAAACAGGAAGGTTAGTCTCTGTTTTTACTATTAAGGACTGTGGTCATTTAAATTGCCAACTAATCACCACCGCTTAAACAAGAAGGTCAATTTAATCAGTTATTGTTTTTAAATATAAATAAGTTGAACTGATTAATCGTGACAGCCCTGTCTAAGCTGTTCAGCTGTTTCCTGCATGTAGCTTTGCGCTAGAAATAATATATACATGTGGCTCGTATTAGATTTGATTACATTGTGATAAATATACATGTTTACTGTCTTTACTGTCGCTGTGAGATCTGTAAACACACTGTATGTCCAAACCTGCTCGTTCAGCGTTTCTTCTTAACTCAGGGGTATTAATAGGGAATTTGGCCCCCAGACGCAGTAACTGTCTCTCTATTTCTCTGGAAAAGCTTTACATTGCTGCAAGGATTTGATTGCATTCAGTCTCAAGAGCATTAGTGAGGTATTGATGTTGATCAGCTTTGGATCAGAAAAGTCACTCCAGCTCATCCTAAAAGTATTGGATGAAGCTCCATCGCTCCAGAGAGGATCCCAGAGCCTGATGCTGGGGGGTTCGCTTAGCTATAGGCACGGTAGTCTTAGGCTTACACTCCACTGCCAAAAGTATTCACTCGTCTGTCTTCACACTCATATAAACTTGAGTGGCGTCCCGTTCTAAATCCATAGGGTTTAATATGATGTCAGCCCATCCTTTGCAGCTGTAACAGCTTCAACTCTTCTGGGAAGACTCTCCACACGGTTTAGGAGAGTGTTTATGGGAATGTTGGACCGTTCTTCCAGAAGACCATTAGTGAGGTCAGACACTGATGTTGGAGGAGAAGGTCTGGCTCACAGTCTCTGCTCTAATTCATCCCAAAGGTGTTCTATCATGTTTAGGTCAGGACTCTGTGCAGGACAGTCAAGTTTTTCCACACCAAACTCGCTCCTCCATGTCTTTATGGAGCTGCTTTGTACACTGGTGGGCAGCCATGTTGGAACAAGAAGGGTTCGTCCCCAAACTGTTCCCACAAAGTTGGGAGCATGAGATTGTCCAGAGTCTCTTGGTCTGCTGAAGCATTAAGTGTTCCTTTCACTGGAACTAAGTCCACCTCCTGAAAAACAACCCCACACCATAATCCCCCCTCCTCCAAACTTTACACTCGGCACAGTGCGGTCAGACAAGTACCGTTCCCCTGGCAACCGCCAAAACCAGACTCGTCCATTGGATTTCCAGACGGAGAAGCGTGATTGGTCACTCCAGAGAACACGTCTCCACTGCTCTAGAGTCCAGTGGCGGTGTGCTTTACTGCACTGCATCTGACGCTCTGCATTGTTCTTGGTGATGCAAGACTTGGATGCAGCTGCTCGGCCATGGAGACCCATTCCATGAAGCTCTCTACGCTCCGTTCTTGAGCTGATCTGAAGGCCACATGAAGTTTGGAGGTCTGTAGTGATGGACTCTGTAGAAAGTTGGTGACCTCTGTGCACTATGCTCCTCAGCATCCGCTGACCCGCTCTGTCATTGTACGTGTTCTACCACTTGGTGTTTGAGTTGCTGTCGTTCTCAATCACTTCCACTTTGTTATGACACCACTGACAGTCCACTGTGGAATATTTAGTAGTGAGGAAACTTCACCACTGGACTTGTTACACAGGTGGCGTCCTATCACGGTACCACGCTGGAGTTCACTGAGCTCCTGAGAGAGACCCACTCTTTACTAATGTGTGTAGAAGCAGTCTGCATGACTAGGTGGTTGTTTTGTACACCCTGTGGCCATGAAGTGATTGGAACACCTGAATTCAGTGATTTGGATGGGAGAGTGAATAGTTTTGGCAGTGTAGTGTATGGATTTACAAATCAGAATCCATGTCTGGATTGGTTTGGACATAAAGTGTGTATTATACTTCCTAATAGCCAGACCGGTCAGTATAAAGAGTAGCACCTGTCCATGAACCCAACACAATGAGGTATGTGTTTTGTATAACAGGGAGGTCATTAGTTCTACCTGCCGAGGCTGTGTCCACCGTTGCTGACCGGCTTCAGGGTGATTCTGCCAATTACGTCAACATCCCAGTTAGCCCCACGTCAAAAAGACAGCTTCACTACATGGAGCTGGATTTGCAGGACGTACCAGAAACTGGACACACAATCAGAGGTGACCATGTTTTTCTTCAGCTTTTTTAAGTTTTATATGTATTTATACACATACACACCCACCAGCCCCTTCATTAGGTCCACCTGTGTGTATCTACACTCACTGTCCACTGTATCAGCTCCACTGACCATACAGGAGCTCCACTTACAGACTGTAGTTCATCTGATTCTCTGTATACTTTATTACTCTGGTCTTTAATGATCAGGACCCCCACAGGACCACCACAGAGCAGATACTATTAGGTAGGTTGCTCATTCTCAGCACTGCAGTGACACTGATGGTAGTGTGTGTTGTGCTGTTGTGAGTGGATCAGACATAGCAGTGCTGCTGCTGGAGTGTTTAAACACTGTGTCCACTCACTGTCCACTCTATTAGACACTCCTACTACTTGCTGGTCCACCTTGTTGATGTAAAGTCAGAGACAGTAGCTCATCTGCTGCTGCACAGTTTGTGTTCCTCTAGTTCTTCATCAGTGGACACAGGACGCCGCCCACAGGACACTGCTGTCTGGATAGTTTTGGTTGGTGGACGATTCTCAGTCCAGCAGTGACACTGAGGTGTTTAAACACTCCAGCAGCAGCACTGCTGTGTCTGATCGACTCATACTAGCACAACACAAACACACCACCACCATGTCAGTGTTACTGCAGTGCTGAGAATGATCCACCTCTCTAATAGTATCTGCTCTGTGGTGGTCCTGTGAGGGTCCTGATCATTAAAGAACAGAGTAATAAAGTATACAGAGAATCAGATGAACTACAGTCTGTAAGGGGAGCTCCTGTATGGTCAGTGGAGCTGATACAGTGGACAGTGTGTGTAGATATAAGGAGGTGGTTTTTAATGTTATGACTATATATATATATATAGGAGGTGTGCCTAATAAAGAGATTGCTGTGTGTGTGTGTGTGTGTGTGTGTGTGTGTGTGATATAACAGGGACCTCCAGCACCAAATATGCCCTCATTGACATCACTGCAACTGAAACAGCTCAGAGAGTCGGAGCCCAGCACGCTCAGGGCAGAGAGGAGCGACTGCAGGAGCTGGAGCTGCGGAGACGAGGAACACTCAACTGAACTCCAGCACAGCTGAACCATGAAGAAGCTCTCACACCATTCATCACCACATAGCACATAACCTTTTCCTATTTTCACACCTCTCATATATTCTCATATACAGACGACCGGAACCATCAGGTTATTATGAGTATAGTATTAACTACATTAACACCATATGATAACGAATGGATACAGTTTCTACTGCTCCATCATTCATGAAGTGTTTATACAATGTAAAAAAGACAATTATATATTTCTTATATATATAAGAAAGAATCTATATGTGTGTGTATATAATTTAAACACTGAATAAATCAATAACATTGCATATTAACTCACATTAAAGGGGACCTATTACGCTTGTTTGGTTTTACTCTGTTGACACAGTGAGGTAGTGGTCAGAACGGTGGTGTAGTGGTTAGTATGGTGCTTGAGTGGGTTCCTCCGGGTACTCCGGTTTCCTCCCACAGTCCAAACACATGCCTGTTAGGTTGATCCTCACACTAAACTGCCCGTAGGTGTGAGTGTGTGTGCATGAGTGAGTGTTGGCCATACGATGGACATCCGACCTGTCCATGGTGTGCCCCGCCTTCGCCCGATGACGCTGGACTTGGTGGGATAATGTGAAGGATTACCTGTAACACCTCCAGCCCTTTTCTCTTTCAACAGGATGATGTCATCTCGTAACACAATCCTTATTGGCCCCCCCGTATAGGTGCAACTTGTAGCAAGAGGTCATTACCCCTTCATCAGCTTTGATAGTTGATCAGTCTGGGCTCAGGGGGAGGGCGGGGCTTAAAGACACAGGATGAGAAATATATTGTGTTTTGGGAAAACTGAAGCATGTACATCAAGTAGATCCCAAACATACAAGTGTGAACATTGATAATGAGCATAATGGGTCCCCTTTCAAAGACACCGTTCTAGATATACTTTGAGATACCTAGGTGTGTTCTATACTCACACAAATACTCACACAGCTCCATTTTTCCCATTCTGATTTAAATATATTGTGGAAATATATAAGATGAGTTTGCTTTGTTGTTAAGACTGTGGACAGATAATAGTCTACATGTGTAAATAGTCTACATGCTTTCGAATGACCAACTTGTACTGACTTGTACATCTACAGCTTCAATTGAATGCGTCATCATTGATAATATTTTGTATGTATTCTTTTCCAATGTTTCTATCTTTAATTCAATAAACAGTACATGTAGTGACTCTGCTATCATTGATTAGCAGCCCAAATATTTGTAAAACTTTTATTACACTCAAATACAGATTATATAATCCTTCTGAACTGTAACACTGATGTTAGTCTTATACAGTGTAGTTTATAAAAATTGTTTGAACGAGTCTATAATGGGCAAAATCTTTTATTTACAGTCATCACATTAACGAATGGCGTGAGTGAGATTTGATTAGGACAGTCAGTATTTAATATAAACATCATGAAAGCTGCTGTTTAGTAAAACAATCTCACATCCAGTACTTCAGTGTTCAGGCTGACTGTCTCTGTGAACAAAATTAGCATCACATCAAATCAGCCTTAGAGTTATATTTAAAAATAACAGTAACATATAGATTCAAACCAGCTTTTAAAGCCACTTCTACTGACCCAATACTGAACATCCAGTACATAACCTAACATAAGAATCCAGTGCTCGGCAAAAGGTCCTGATGTCTGGAATCTGAAATCGATCATTTAATCTGAACTAGGAATAAACTCGTCCACGCGCTGATCAATGTCTGACGGAACTGGACCAGAGGAATGTGACCTGTGCACAAATATCAGGCTGGTCGGTTGCCATGGAGAGAGGACGTGGTAGTGCTCAGAGTTCGTTGTGTTGGAGACCATTTCTGGAAAGCTTGTTGGTGATGTCCTGCAGATGCTTCTTCATCTGGGGGGGAGGAGAAGGTGGTATTAAATCATCATGACTGCTTGGAATTTAAAGGAAATCTTTAAACGTCTGCTTTGAAAATGAGCTGCAATCAATAACAAACATGTTTTAAAAAAAAAAAAAATATCCCAAACACTGGGAAGCTTTGAGGCCACGTTCACATTATCAGGCTGAGGTGACTCAAATCTGATGTGCTTTTCAGGGTTGTGTGGGCTGTCTAGGTAGTGAGTGTGTAAGTAGGCTGTCTAGGTAGTGAGTGTGTAAGTAGGCTGTCTAGGTAGTGAGTGTGTAAGTAGCAGTGTTCTCTCCTCATCTCTCCTCATAAAACAGATTACTGAGACACTCTAGTTAGAGAGAGACTGCGTCACGGCTTGTTCCCCCCACTGCAGCACGCCACCGGTGGTTTAGCTGGTTGCTAAGATACCGCCAGTCATCCAAAACACTAGCCCAAGGCTTAAAAATCTGCTAGCATAAATGCTAATGTCTGGAGTATAAAAGTGAAAATGGTGAAGGACTCGTTACAGAGTTGATAATAAAATACTGTTTTGTGTGATTATATGACCAGAAACACATTAAAACTCCAGAGAATCAAAATAACTCACATTTTAAAACCACTTCACTGCTCCTAGATTAGCCTGTGTTGCATCATGGGATTGTTTTAGCGGCTGAGGAAGAGTTTGATGCTTCTTTAAAATCAGGTCTAAATAAGGTTTCTCAGTAGACAGCATGTTTAAGGTATATAAGTATTTGGACAGTCTAGATGTCTGGAGCGCATACTATGACGTAAAATGCTGCCTATGTAGGAGCTCAGTAGGTTTTAAGACAGACCCATTAAATGATTTCATGTCTTTGTACTGTTCTTGGTTAAAAACATTCCAGATTGATTTTCAAATCACTGCAGCTTTCTCACTGCATTTCACATACGGTTCTGGTGTTCTGAGTATTAAGGTATGTGGTATTTGTAATAATTACTACTATCAAATATTTTAAATGTCTGTGTTGATACAGATCCAATACATATACATACCTGCTAATATCAGCCTGATACTGAAACATCTAAAGCCAGGCCACTAAATCAGAGTATTCGAACTGAAGACGCAGCCCTACCTTGTATCCCATCTCTCGTGCTTTCTCAGCCAGGTTGTTGTATTTCTCCTTATGTCTGCTGATGTGCTCTTTGTCTCCCAGAGCCTCCACATGCTGCAGTTTTTGGTGGGAGTACTCCAGCTGCTCCTGGTAGTGCTGGTGCTTCTCCACCTTCGTCTCAAAGTGCTTCAGTTCCTCCTGAACCACAAAACAACCATCAGAAGGTTTCAACTACGGCGTCCAAATCCAGTCCTGGGTTTTTAGTTGCTCTCCCAGTCCTGATTCAGCTCCAGACTAATTCTATATGTCTTATTTTATAGTATTAATCTCTTCACAATTATTCACTAATGTTATTACTACTAACATAGCATTAATAAGAATGGCCTGGGTAGGCGTGACTGAAGTGTATAGGCACTCAGCTCTTCTAAACAAGGTTCTGAATGTTGTGTGTTTGATGTTTGAGTGCATGACATCTTACTTTGAGAGAGTCAAGCTCGTCCTCACTGAGGTTGGATCTTCTAGCCATCTCCCAAAGCTCTATCACCCTGGGCTCCTTAAACTCTATATATATATATATATGAGAGAGAGAGAGAGAGAGAGAGAGAGAGAGAGAATAAAGAAAGAGAGAGAGAGAGAATAAAGAGAGAAAGAGAGAGAGACAGTAGAAGAGAGAAATAGAGTAAAGAGAGAAAAGAAAGAAGGAAAGAAAGACAGTAAAGAGAAAAAAAAGAAAAAAAGGAGAGATAGAGAAAAAGAATTAGCAAAAAGAGAGGTGAAAGTGAGAAAGATAAGAGAGAAATAGAGAAGAGAGAAAGAGACAGAAGAGAGAAAAGAGAAAAAGAGATGAGAGAAGGCGAGTAAGACAAATGAGAGAGAAAGGAGAGAAAGAAGAGAACAAAAAGAGAGAGAAAGAGTAAAGAGAAAAGGAGAGAACAGAGAGAAGATTTAGAAAAGAGAGACAGAGAAAAGAGAGATGTGAGAGAGTGAGAAAGAAGAGGGAGAAACAGAGGAGAGAGAAGACAGGCAGGAGAGAGATGTAAGAGAGGAAGAGAGTGAGAAAGAAGAGTGAGACAAAAGAGAGAGAGGAGAGAGAAAAGAAGAGAATGAAGAGAGAGAAGATAGATAAACAGAGTAAAAGAGAATAAAGAGAGAGAGGAGGAAAGAAAGAATAGAGAGAAAAGAAAGAGAAAAGAGAGAGAAAGGGAAGATATAGAAATAGAGGAGAGAGGAAAAGAAAGTGATATAAAAAAGAGAGAGGAGAGAGAGAGTGAGACAAGAGAGAGAAGAGAAAGTGAAAGAGAGTGAGAGAGAGAGAAAGAAAGAAATAGAAAGGAGAGAAAAAGAGAGGAGGGGGGGAGAGAGAGAGAGAGAGAGAGAGAGTTAAGCTGTGAAGTGGATGTGTTTGAGTAACAGAGGAACTCAGCAGTACACAACCCGTTTACACCCAGTATAATCTACATTAGCTCACCGTTGTCACCGCTGAAGCCTTCATGAGTGATTTTGCGGAGCCGCTCGAAGCCCTGGTTCAGATCCTTCATCCTCTGCTTCAGATCCGTGTGCTTCTCATGAAGAGCAGACTGCTTCCCCTCCCCCTCCAGAGGAGAGATCACGTTCTTATGGATCTCTAAACGAGACAGACAGAGGATCTGATACGATACCGAGAGAGAAAGCAGACTAAACCGTTCAGGACCTTATCTAAACCTTCAGGAAACCATCAACCAGCTCACCCTCCGTCCTGCTCACTGTGTCCATGACTATGTTATACTCGTGGATCTTGTCTTTATGGTGCTGGAATTCTCTGCGCAGGCTCTGCAGCTCCTCCTCAGAGAACTTTCCTGAAGACTTGGCCTACAAAGTAGTGGAAGAACCGACAGAAAGTTTGACAGGGGTCTTCAAAAGAGTAGAGCTGAGTAACCCACCATAGAGAAACACCAATATGCAATATCACAGCAGAGTCACATTATTATGACCACCAGCTAATAATAATATCCAGAGTGACCACCATGTGGACAGCAGCTAGACGGACTGGGAGACTCAATAAGGTCCTGGTAGGTGGTCACAGGTATCTGGAGCCATGCTGAGCCATGTAGTGCATCCCACAGCTGCTGGAGGGAGCATGTAGGAGCATCTATAGAGCCAACACCACCATCCAGGTGGTCCCACAGATGCTCAACTGGGTTCAAGTCTGTGGATTTAGGGGTTCAGGGTAGTACTTAGGAGTCTTGCTCAGCTCTTCCAACCAGTGTGGGACATTTCTAGTCGTGTGATGCGTCTCATCGTTTGCTGGAAAATCCCATCCACCCAGAGAAGACCATCAGCATGTATGGTGTACGTGATCTGCAAGGATGGATTCAGACCCAAATTGGTTGAGAGTGTCTTCCACATGGATGAGCAGGTCCAGAGAATGCCATAAAAACATTCCACAGACTAGAACGTTGCCACCATCCAAAGTGAGAAGTGGTCATAATAATTAGGGCTGTGTTTTTACAAGAACCTGGCGATACAATACGTATCGTGATATACTGTGATTTTTCAAATCCTACTATTAAACACACCACTGTATGAACAGGTTTATCAATGTTTACAATAGAACTGCACCCTTGTGCTGCTTGTTACTGTTGGAGTGGAGCTGAAAATGGTTTACAACACTGCCATCTAGTGCTCAGAGGTTTAAGCACAACACACAATGATTCACTGTCTGCCAGGAATCTGTGTATCGATACTGTGCTTTTGAGGATCGATACAGTATCACAAACATAATATCCCGATATTCTATATTTTCTTACACCCCCAATAATAATGTGACTCGACTGTGTATAAAACACTACAAAGCTTTAAGAGACTAGAGCTCACTTTGTTCCACAGCTTGTCAAGTCTGGGGTCATCAAACATGTCTCCCTCTTTGGCGTCGTGGTCCTTCAAGGTGTTGCTGTCCAAGGCTCGGTTGTCCTTCTTACCATCCATTCCGTACTTGGCAAGAATGACTAGGAGAGTAAATATTAATGATTTGGGTGATTTTAATAATATATATATATCTCATTTGTTATATTAAGAAGTCCAGCCTGAAGCTGCTGGGCTGATGTGCACCAGAACTAAGAGTAAATGATTAATCAGCTAGAGCCAGCAGACGATTTAGGATTACACTGACAGTCATCACATAATCATACACAGAGTTAACCAACTGACCCCAACCTCACCTCCAGCTCTCTAATGAATAAGAGTCCTTTTTCATCACACAGAGTAAAACTGAACTGAGCAGCAATTAACATAACAATTAAACACAGAGCTTGAGATCAAGGCTGCATAATAAATACAATAATAAATAAAATATAAAGTCTGAATATTAAAGAATGTAGATGTTTGGTTTGATAAAGGTAACAGTGGAAGAAACTGCATTATCCACGTATCACACATAAGCTAACTCGTACAGAGTAGCTGAACTGAAACATCAGATATAGAAGAAACTGCATTATGAAATGATTCCTGATTCCTGTATGTGCTGAGTGTCAGTGTCAGGTGCCTGGTACCAGTGTCAGTGTCAGTGCTGGGTGTAGGTGCAAGTGTTAGTGTTAGTGTCAGGGTCAGTGCTGGGTGCCAATGCCAGTGTCAGCATCGGGTGTCAGTGTCAGCACTGATTACCAGTGATAGTGCTGGGTGCCAGCATCGGGTGTCAGTGTCAGCACTGGGTACCAGTGACGGCGTCGGGTGCCAGTGTCAGCATCTGTGCTGGGTGCCAGAGTCAGCATCTCTGCTGGGTGCCAGAGTCAGCATCTCTGCTGGGTGCCAGTGTCAGTGTCAGTGCTGGGTGCCAGTGTCAGTGTCAGTGCTGGGTGCCAGTGTCAGCATAGGGTGTCAGTGTCAGCATAGGGTGTCAGTGTCAGCACTGGGTACCAGTGTCAGCGTCAGTGCTGGGTGCCAGCATCAGCGTCAGTGCTGGGTGCCAGCGTCAGTGTCAGTGCTGGGTGCCAGCGTCAGTGCTGGATGCCAGCGTCAGTGCTGGGTGCCAGCGTCAGTGTCAGTGCTGGGTGCCAGCGTCAGTGTCAGTGCTGGGTGCCAGCGTCAGTGTCAGTGCTGGGTGCCAGCGTCAGTGTCAGTGCTGGGTGCCAGTGTCAGTGCTGGATGCCAGCGTCAGTGCTGGATGCCAGTGTCAGTGCTGGGTGCCAGCGTCAGTGTCAGTGCTGGGTATCAGTGTCAGTGCTGGATGCCAGCGTCAGTGCTGGGTGCCAGCGTCAGTGTCAGTGCTGGGTGCCAGTGTCAGTGCTGGATGCCAGCGTCAGTGCTGGGTGCCAGCGTCAGTGCTGGGTGCCAGCGTCAGTGTCAGTGCTGGGTATCAGTGTCAGTGCTGGATAGTGTTCAGTTCTCTTATAGCATCAAGAAAGAAACTGTTCTTGACCTTCACTGGAACTTACTGTTGAAGTTCCGCCGGAGTTTGGCCTCTCTCTCGCCAGCCTCGTCCAGACCCTCCGCCTTCAGCTTCTTCCACTGAAGCTCGTCCTTCTCCTGGATCTTCAGGTCACTGTGAAGCTCGGACAGACGCACTGGAGTAAGCTGCATCTGAGGGAACAGAAAGGGAGATATAACTCGAATAGGAAGCCCGAGGCGCCGGTTTAAAGCGGAAATCTGAATAAGAAGCTAACTTCAGCCACGACCTTCTCCAGGTTTCTCTCAGTAACAGGTCCAAACTCACCCTGTTCGCCTTCTCCCACACCTGGTTCAGTTTGGCGATCCTGAACTCCACCGCGTTTTTACCCTCATTAAAAACCTTCTGTTCATTCACATCTCGGGAATATTTTCCGGCCATCACTCCAACCCCGAGACAAACGACCAAAAACAAGCAGTGAGTTCTCATTTTCAAACAAAACTACAAAAACTACAAAAACACTACAAACACTATAAACACAGGACGCTCAGTTAAACCCTCCACCGCCGCCTCGTCCAGGAAATAGCAACAATCACATGCCGCGGTCAGCTTCCTGCAATGCATTCTGGGATATGTAGTTTTAACGCTCCGGTCGCTTCTCCTTCTTCTATTTGGCGAATATGGCACAAAGACTACAAGTCCCACAGATGTTCTCTCACTCGCTGCTCTGATAACGGAGTGTAGAGGGATTTTGGGCAAATAGGATGAATCCACGCAGTGAAGGTGAATTTAAAGTGGAAACAGCGTTAGAGATAAATAACGCGACCGTTTATTATTATTATTATTATTATTATTATTATTATTATTATTATTATTATTAGTAGTAGTAGTAGTAGTAGTAGTAGTAGTAGACGTAGTAGTAGTAGAATTAGTAGAAGTAGTAGTAGACTTATTATTATTTTTATAATAATAATAATAATAATAATAATAATAATAATAATAATAATAATAATAATAATAATAATAATTATTATTATTATTATTATTATTATTATTATTATTATTATTATTATTATTATAAAATAAATGTAACAAAAAACTAAATAAAATTAAAATAATAAAAAATAAAAAGTCCCCATAGAAATAACGGGAGTATTATTATTATTATTATTATTATTATTATTATTATTATTATTATTATTATTAAATATAAAAAACACCGCTTTAGAAATAAACAACGCAACTGTAATTATTATTATTATTATTATTTTGTGTTGTTTTTATAAATCACACAACCTGCAGTTTAGGTAAATACTATTTCTACACAAAAAACTATTTGAGATTGCTAATTTGGATTGCTAGGATAAATAAATAAATAAATAAATAAATAAATAAATAAATAAATAAATAACCACTAGGCAGGTGAGCTGGTCTATTCTGGTGTGTATAGTTATGCAGTTCATATAATAACAATAACAAAACATTCCATCAGAATCCAGTCAGGACATCAGTTCCAAACCAGCTTCACTTCTTACACAGCGTCTGTACGAGTCTGACATGGAGTCGGACATCAACACCGTGTTTTGTGAAGCTGCTCTGGATCAGAGTGACCCGCCCTTTCACAGCAGAGGAGAAACCACAGAGAGAGGCAGGACAAGCAGAGGCAGCAGAGGCAGCAGAGGCAGCTCCACAGGGGTCAGTGAGTCAGGAGGCTAGGCCACACTGCACTGGTTTATAGTTATGGTTTAGTTTTACTTATGGCTACTGGTTTATAGTTATGGTTTGGTTATAGTTATAGTTATGGCTACTGGTTTATAGTTATGACTACTAGTTTATACTTATAGCCTCTGGTTTATTGTTATGACTACTGGTTTATAGTTATGGTTTAGTTATAGCTATAGTTTAGTTATAGTTATGACTACTAATTTATAGTTATGACTTTGTTATAGTTATGGCTACTGGTTTATAGGTATGACTTAGTTATAGTTATGGTTTAGTTATAGTTATGGCTACTGGTTTATAGGTATGACTTAGTTATAGTTATGGTTTAGTTATAGTTATGGTTTAGTTATAGTTATGGCTACTGGTTTATAGTTATGGTTTAGTTATAGTTATAGTTATGGCTTCTGGTTTATAATTATGACTTAGTTATAGTTATGGCTACTGGTTTATAGTTATGACTTAGTTATAGTTATGGTTTAGTTATAGTTATGACTACTAGTTTATACTTATGGACTCTGGTTTATAGTTATGGCTACTAGTTTATAGTTATGGTTTAGTTATAGTTATGACTACTAGTTTATACTTATGGACTCTGGTTTATAGTTATGGCTACTAGTTTATAGTTATGGTTTAGTTATAGTTATGACTACTAGTTTATACTTATGGCCTCTGGTTTATAGTTATGACTTAGTTATAGTGATGGTTTAGTTATAGTTATGACTACTAGTTTATACTTATGGCCTCTGGTTTATAGTTATGACTTAGTTATAGTGATGGTTTAGTTATAGTTATGACTTCTAGTTTATACTTATGGACTCTGGTTTATAGTTATGGCTACTAGTTTATAGTTATGGTTTAGTTATAGTTATGGCTACTGGTTTATAGCTAAGTTATAATTATGGTTTTATTCTGCTCCAGGAATAATAATTAGGGTTATTTTATAGTTTTGATCTCTTCATAATTATTCACTAATATTATTACTATTACAAAAACACCAAAAGGAGATCCTGAGGAGGCGTGTCTAGACTTTTAACGGATAGTGTTCAAGATTTAACGGTCAGTGAGGATGGTGGTCAGATCCAGGACTGTGAAAGGCCTGTGATGGCTGTCATTGTGAACTAAAGGGGAGTCACGTAAGCAGCACTCATCAAACGACCTTGAAATGACCCCCTAAAACACCGTGTTCTATTAAGAACTCTCGTCTCTCACACTAAACGTAAAACTCATTTAATCAAGCACCAAAGCAGCTTCCTTCATCACCCATAGCTGTGCTGTGTGGAGGACTAACCTTGATCTGACAGTTTCATCTGAGAAACTTCTCACCTGATTTAGAAAAATAACCTTATATAACTTCATTTCACTGATTAGCAGCACTTCAGCACCTCAGTGTAGTGAGTGCTGGGCTGTGTTTCCGTCCTCAGTAGCGACAAACCACTTTCAAGCCATCGTTTACTGTTTAAAGATCAAACTATCAAACCACACTGATGATGTGTTAGTGTGTGTTGTGCTGGTGTGAGTGGATCAGCCACAGCAGTTCTGCTGCTGGAGTGTTTAAACACCTCAGTGTCACTGCTGGACTGAGAATCGTCCACCAACCAAAACTATCCAGACAGCAGTGTCCTGTGGGCGGCGTCCTGTGTCCACTGATGAAGAACTAGAGGAACACAAACTGTGCAGCAGCAGATGAGCTCCTGTCTCTGACTTTACATCTACAAGGTGGACCAGCAAGTAGTAGAAGTATCTAATAGAGTGGACAGTGAGTGGACACAGTGTTTAAACACTCCAGCACCACTGCTGTGTCTGATCGACTCACACCAGCACAACACACACTAACACACCACCACCACATCAGTGTCACTGCAGTGCTGAGAATGACCCACCACCCAAACAGTACCTGTGGCACCTGTGGTGGTCCTGATCATTAAAGAACAGGCTAACAAAGAATACAGAGAAAGAGAGCCTAAGATCAGCAGGTCCGGCTTCCAGCAGAGAGGTATATAGCCTCGCAGCGTTGGGCTGAATTCTCTGCAGTGATTGAGCTCCGCCCAAAACCTTTGGGACATGTTGGCATTTACTATGCTGAATGAGTGGGTGTCCACAAACTTTTGGACAACAGTTCTCATGGTGGTGTAGTGGTTAGTAAGGTGGTGTAGTGGTCAGTATGGTGTTGTAGTGGTTAGTATGGTGGTGTAGTGGTTAGTATGGTGGTGTAGTGGTCAGTATGGTGGTGTAGTGGTTAGTATGGTGGTGTAGTGTTAGTATGGTGGTGTAGTGGTTAGCACGGTGGTGTAGTGGTCAGTATGGTGGTGTAGTGGTCAGTATGGTGGTGTAGTGGTCAGTATGGTGGTGTAGTGGTTAGTAAGGTGGTGTAGTGGTTAGTATGGTGGTGTAGTGGTTAGTATGGTGGTGTAGTGGTTAGTACGGTGGTGTAGTGGTTAGTAAGGTGGTGTAGTGGTTAGTATGGTGGTGTAGTGGTTAGTATGGTGGTGTAGTGGTTAGTATGGTGGTGTAGTGGTCAGTATGGTGGTGTAGTGGTTAGTATGGTGGTGTAGTGGTTAGTATGGTGGTGTAGTGGTCAGTATGGTGGTGTAGTGGTTAGTATGGTGGTGTAGTGGTTAGTATGGTGGTGTAGTGGTTAGTAAGGTGGTGTAGTGGTTAGTATGGTGGTGTAGTGGTTAGTATGGTGGTGTAGTGGTCAGTATGGTGGTGTAGTGGTTAGTAAGGTGGTGTAGTGGTTAGTATGGTGGTGTAGTGGTTAGTATGGTGGTGTAGTGGTTAGTATGGTGGTGTAGTGGTCAGTATGGTGGTGTAGTGGTTAGTATGGTGGTGTAGTGGTTAGTATGGTGGTGTAGTGGTTAGTACGGTGGTGTAGTGGTTAGTATGGTGGTGTAGTAGTTAGTATGGTGGTGTAGTGGTTAGTACGGTGGTGTAGTGGTTAGTATGGTGGTGTAGTAGTTAGTATGGTGGTGTAGTGGTTAGTATGGTGGTGTAGTGGTCAGTATGGTGGTGTAGTGGTCAGTATGATGGTGTAGTGGTTAGTATGGTGGTGTAGTGGTTAGTATGGTGGTGTAGTGGTCAGTATGGTGGTGTAGTGGTCAGTATGGTGGTGTAGTGGTTAGTATGGTGGTGTAGTGGTTAGTATGGTGGTGTAGTGGTTAGTATGGTGGTGTAGTGGTCAGTATGGTGGTGTAGTGGTCAGTATGGTGGTGTAGTGGTTAGTATGGTGGTGTAGTGGTCAGTATGGTGGTGTAGTGGTTAGTATGGTGGTGTAGTGGTCAGTATGGTGGTGTAGTGGTCAGTATGGTGGTGTAGTGGTTAGTATGGTGGTGTAGTGGTCAGTATGGTGGTGTAGTGGTTAGTATGGTGGTGTAGTGGTCAGTATGGTGGTGTAGTGGTTAGTATGGTGGTGTAGTGGTTAGTATGGTGGTGTAGTGGTTAGTATGGTGGTGTAGTGGTCAGTATGGTGGTGTAGTGGTTAGTATGGTGGTGTAGTGGTTAGTATGGTGGTGTAGTGGTTAGTATGGTGGTGTAGTGGTTAGTATGGTGGTGTAGTGGTCAGTATGGTGGTGTAGTGGTTAGTATGGTGGTGTGTGTCTTTGGACTCATAATGTAAATCACAAAAGCTTGTTTCTGCAGTTTAGTTTTCATGTGTAGACGTGACAGTGTTTAACACCAGCCTCTTATTTTCATCAAGGTTAATTATCCTCAACCCAAGAAATGACACAACTCCTACTCCTCTATTAAAATAACCAGCTGTGTGGGCACACGTGGCCTAACACACTTTTATTGCTGCTATAACATCCACCACTAACGGCAGCATTAACGATGGTAAGAAGAGCGTTTAGCCAAAGGCATTTACTGCCCTATTCATTTCCCACCGCTCTCGTGGTGGTGGCTACTGCGACATCACAGCATTATTAATGGGGAACGCTCGACGTGCAGAGAGCAAGCGGGGGGCAAGCGGCTCTCGACGGAGGCCCATTCTTTTACAAAATGCTGCTTAATGGCTTTCTTGCGATGTTTTGTGACCTTTGGCGTGTATCTGATCCCCGTTAATGCGCTGCGTGATGTTCAGAGCTTCGTGCTCCGCTGGAGTCCTCCGCTGGAGTCCTCCGCTGGCGTTCTGAGCCTTAATGAACGCGTTCAGTCACAGACAACGGACACAAACAACGTCATTAAGAACACAAACACCACACTTAACGCCGCCGTTCCCGTGCCATCCGTCTTCATTTAAACGGGCAGGGAGCGGGATCGGCCTGTCCGCTTCGGTTTGCAGAACCTTTTAACTGAATGATGAGGCAACAGGAGAAGTTCCAAACACTGGAGCTCGTGAGATTTGAGGGAGCAGGATGATGAAACATGCAGAGAGTCTTAAAAGAAAGCCATCAAACTAAGTCCTTCAATGAGGTTGTATGTGAAAAAGTACAGTTGTAGTAACTCATATGTAGTCGAGTCACATTATTATGACCACTTACTACTTTGGACGGTTGCAGGATTCTGGTCTGGGGAATGTTCTCTAGACCCACTCATCCATGTGGAAGACACTCTCAACACATTTGGGTCTGAATCAATCCTTGCAGATCACGTGCACCATACATGCTGGTCTTCTCTGGGGTGGATGGGATCTTCCAGCAAGACGCTGGCGTGTTATCCCTGGGCAACTCTTTGCCCAGACTATCCTTAATCTGTCCTTGGTAATTCCCCAGACTTGAACCCAACTGATCATCTGTGGGACCACCTGGATGGTGGTGTTGGCTCTATGGATCCTCCTCCACGCTTCCTCCAGCAGCTGTGGGATGCACTGCAGTCAGCATGATACCTCCAGATACCTGTGACCACCTACCAGGACCTTACTGAGTCTCCCAGTCCGTCTAGCTGCTGTCCGTGCTGCACATGGTGGTCACTACTTTGGATATTAGCTGGTGGTCATAATAATGTGACTCGACTGTGTATTTTATTTTACAGTTGTGCTGATAGGACCCTCATGTGTGTTTACATGCAGAGATTTAAACCGATACCCTGGAATTCGCTCCAGTCCCATTAAAAAAACCCAGCCGCAGGTTGTCACTCTGGTCCACTTTGTGAGAAAGTCCTAGAACAAGAGAATTCCAACAAGAAGCTGGAGAACAGGAAGCACAACTTCAGCCTTGTGTGAGAGC
Organism: Megaleporinus macrocephalus; assembly: GCA_021613375.1. Lineage (NCBI taxonomy): Eukaryota > Metazoa > Chordata > Actinopteri > Characiformes > Anostomidae > Megaleporinus > Megaleporinus macrocephalus. The sequence goes on along the minus strand of CM038706.1, from coordinate 4,480,809 downwards.
AGAGCATCACAGCAAGTTCTACCGTAAAGGCAGGAGTGAATGAAGATGGTTTGATCCTGGATTTGATTGAAGAACATGAAGGATACAGGCTAAGCAGCATTTATGGACCCCCCTGGTGATTGCATATTGTTTTAGATAATAAAAATATATAAACATGACTTAAAATGAAACTTGCTGCTTGCCGTGTGATGCCACTGGTGGACAACAGTGGACAGCGCGGCGGTACAACAGCACTACTACTGACTGGGACTGAGAATGTTCCAGAACTGCTTCTTCAGATTCTGATGATATTTCTGAATTTGAATGTGAAAGAGCTGTAATGTAGAAATAGACCACCATATCACTTAGTCCTGATACTTTTAGACCACCATATCACTTAGTCCTGATACTTTTAGACCACCATATCACTTAGTCCTGATACTTTTAGACCACCATATCACTTAGTCCTGATACTTTTAGACCACCATATCACTTAGTCCTGATACTTTTAGACCACCATATCACTTAGTCCTGAGACTTTTACACCACCATATCACTTAGTCCTGATACTTTTAGTCAAACCACACCCACAACAGCAGCTCATCCTGAGTGTAAACAGTATCTAGCAAAATAACCAACATTATTCATGACAACAGCCTAGCAACCAGCCTAGCAACCAGCTACACTCAGATATAGAGGTACAGTTATTGTAGTAAATATGATCAAAGTGAACTCGCTCTCATACGACTCTATAAATCTTCATAACTCAACTATGTTAGCTTAGCATAACGTCAACCACTGAACTTAGCAAGTGAAGCTAGTGTTAGCTAATATCAGCTAAAGCAGGCTCAGTAACTGAGCTTACCTGGTTTACCTCCACGTACACGGAGGCTCTTAAACTCCTCTCGCTGGTTTCCTACACGCCCATACTGTTGAACAGCGTCAGACTTAAGATCCAGTCGTCGTGTAAACCTACGTCCCATAGTGATAAACTTCAGACGTGAAATGACCTACAGATGACGGAGTGAGAGGACGGTCCTTTCCAATGTACCCTTTTAAAGTTGACAGGTTTAGACCACTTTCTGGATATTTGGGGGTCTTTGGGTTGTTTGTGTACCGGGGTCCACTGTACATCCAATTACTGCAGCCAAAAACAACACCACCTTTCTGTCATTGTTTATTAATGTAAGTGCATCTTCTAGCGTTGCTGTCCACCATCTACGTCACGTGCATAATGCCTGAATAGTGGGCGGAGCTAAACAGTCTTTTAAGCCGTATTTCTTGACTTTGTATAAAATAAAACATTTCCTGACTTTAAATAATCACAAGTTAGAATCTCAAACTCTGCTCTATGTGTTTGACATTTTCATATTAGCTGGTGCTTAAGGCCAAATTGGTGGCGAAGTGGAGAAAGTTAATAGACGGCACATGAAAGCAGTTGAAGGGATAAACAGTAGAGTGATTTAAAGACTGGTGTAGACCAGATATTGGTGATGCACCTCTGTCGCTGCAGTATCTCTGTGTAATGATATGATACAGTGAAGGTGCGCAGGTACACGGGCATGCGGCGTGACTGTATGTGGGGTCAGATCACGGTGTATGAGCTGTGATTGCATCACCCTCGTGCTTATGCTACCCAGCCAATAAAATATAAAGAATAAGAATAAGGAGTTCTCATGTCTGGAAATATCTTGACATGTAATCTATATGTAACTCATATTGATCCAGCTTATTAATTATTAAACCATGATTCAATATCATCCATGCTACAACCACTGCAGCACATGAGCTGTGATGGATTACCGTTTCTATGTAGTTCTATATGCACATATATATGTATAAACAAAGCCAAACTTTTTGGTTGCTAGGCTTGCCACTATGCTATCACAGGTGGTTGCTAGGGTGTTGGTAAGCTTGCTGATATGCTATCCCAGGTGGTTGTTAGGCTTGTTGCTAAACTATCCCAGGTGGTTGCTAAGCTTGCCGCTATGCTATATCCGATGGTTGCTAGGCTTGTCGCCATGCCTTTCCAGGTGGTTTCTAAGGTGTTGCTAGGCTTCTCACAATGCTATTCCACTTGATTGCTAATAGGTTGCTAGGCTTGTCCCTATGCTACCCAAGGTGGTTGCTAGGCTTGTCGCTATGCTACCCCAGGTGGTTGCTAGGCTTGCCGCTATGCTATCACAGGTGGTTGCTAAGATGTTGCTAAGCTTGTTGCTATGCTCTCCCAGGTGGTTGCTAAGTTTGCTGATATGGTATCCCAGGTGGTTCAAGATTCAAGATTCAAGAGTTTTATTGTCATATGTACAGCAGAACAGACAGTTACACTGTACAATGAAATTCTTACTTTGCTGCTCCTCCATTCACCAATAGATAAGATAACAAATAAAAGAAATAAAAAATATATATACAAAATATACAAAGTATGACAATATAAGTTGAAGTAGATAAAAATATTTTTATAGTTAAAGAATAAAAAATAAAAGTTATGTGTGCTTTTATGTGCAAGTATGAAGAGCAGCAGCCATAAAGTGCAAGTTGCAAGTAACGAATGTAAACAATAATGTTTGTGTGAGTAGTGAATGTAAACAGTATTCTGACAGTACAGTGAGTGTAAGGTGCAGTTTAAATCAGACCAGTTAAAACCAGTTCAGAAAGGAGAGGTTGGAGAGGTAGTGCGTGAGGTGTTCACAAGCCTGATGGCCTGTGAGTAGAAACTGTTTGTCAGTCTTGTGGTCCTGGACTTCACACTCCTGTAACGTCTGCCTGAAGGTAAACGTGTGAAGAGTGTGTGCTGGGGGTGTGTACTGTCCCTGATTATGTTGTGGGCCCTCCTGGTGACCCTGGTGTGGTAGATGTTCTGTAGTGAGGGGAAGGCTGCTCCTGAGATGGACTGTGCAGTTTTGATCACACGCTGGAGAGCCTTTCTGTCCTGAGCAGTAGAGTTTCCATACCAGACGATGATGGAGCTGGTAAGAACACTCTCAATCATACTCCTGTAGAAGGTGCTGAGAATTTTGGTTGGCATACCAAATTTTCTCAGCCTTCTCAGAAAGTACAGTCGCTGCTGGGACTTCCTGATGATGATCTGAGTGTTGTGGGACCAGCTGAGATCCTCACTGATGTGAATGCCAAGAAACTTAAAGGTTTTCACCCTCTCTACCTCAGTCTCCCCTTGCTTAGTGGTTGCTAAGCTTGTCGCTATGCTATGCTTCAGCAAAGGAAAGAGGTGCCGACTCCCTGCAAAGATGGGCGAACATCAACACTCCTTCATGGTTGCCACCCTGGAGGGTTATTGTGTGACCTTATGGTCAGCAATCAAAGGGTCAAACCAATGATGTCGGGAGTTGACCACCTTAGGTCAGCAGATAGGGCGGACAATGGAGGGGGTTGACCCCCAAGGTCGGCAGATAGGAGCATAATTTCTCTCAGTAACAGAGAATACAGAGATAACGTAGAACTGAGCAGGGTGATGGATGAGATAACCAGGAAACCAGGGTTAGCTGCCGGAGTAGGTCGAGTAGAGTAGATGGGAAGCAGTCGTAGATGGTAACTCAGACTAGAGCTGGCTTTTCCAGGTGTTGGTTTCCTGTCTGAGCTGTGAATAGGGCAGTCCCCTCTGGCGTAGTGTTTTCCAGGAACAAAGTCATGTCCAAGCAGTGCGTAGAACAGGTCCCCTCAGCCTCAACGTTTCTCCAGGATAGAAATCCTGAGCAGACACAAAGACCCTTTCCCGGCTGGGCTCACCGTGGGCCAGACTGGACAAACCTCCCATTGGCGTTTCATTGAGTTAACTCTTCACAAGATCAAGCCGTCGAGCAGAGGCAGCAGGGAGTTGACTGTAAGGTTGATGATCTTGACAGAGCTTGACTTGAGTTGACTTGATTTGGAATAGTCCAGCATATTCTAACTTAACAAAGACCCAACAGGAGGCCTGGTGCGTACATTCAATACCACACGCTGAGAGGAAGTTTAAAGGGTGAGGTGGTGAGAGACAGGTGACTAAAGAACGAGAAAGAACAAACATGAAACAGGTAAGGAGAGGTAACCGGAGGGCGGAGACAAGATAAGCACCAACCACATGACATAGAACCATATATAACCCAGACAAACAGACAGGCAAAGCAAGACCAACCCTTACAGACGTTATGTCATCCTCCTGAGATGCAGGCAATGTTCATTAAGTTCTATTTCAGCGTATACGACATGATAAAAGCCATAAATCACTTAATTTATAATAATTAATAATAATAACACCAATAAACATCTCTGCTTCTGAGCTATGTAGTTAGTTGACGGTCAGTTGCTGTGGTTAGTGCAGTAATACAGAACTCTGATGGAAAGCGTGTATAAATATATGTATATAATCCACATTAACATCTTCTTAATCATCGTCTTCTATTCCTTTAGGTCCAAGCTTCTCCAGCGTCACACGAGACCCAGAGCCTCAGGTCCAGCAGCAGCAGCAGCAGAGGCCACTCCAGGACCAGGAGAACAGGACGGGAGAGGAATACTTACCGGGATGGCTCCATGTGGTGCAGGGATTGGCGCTTTCCACGCACAGGTCGGCTACTCCCCGCCCGCGAGGAGGTCTTCCTGCGGGACATGCTGTCTGATAATCCGCGCTACCGCAGCATCTCCCAGATGAAGCCCATGGAATACTGGGAGAGAGCTGCAGCCACAGTGACTGACTATGAAGGTCCATACCAACCTCCTCCCACTGCTCTAAACCAGTAGGACTCGCTCAGATGCAAGCTTACTGCTAATAAAACTCTCACGCAGGTTACTTTCTGTTTAACCTTAAATGGAGATTAATAATAATAATAATAATAATAATACATTTTATTTATATAGTGCTTTTTAAGAAACTCAAAGATGTTTTACAAAAAACTTTACAAACAACATAATACAAGATACAATCGCTGTATTAAAAATAAATATATATATATATATATATATATATATATATATATATATATATATATATATATATATATATATATATATATATTATAAAATATATAATAAACAAGTTTTAACAAAATTAAAAAGGGGATGGGAGCAAGCAGCAGAGAGGGCATACACAAACAGATAGAAATAAAATAAGAAAAACAGAAAAGTACAAATATAAACAAGGTATGATGTTACAGATTAAAAACAGATCTGAAAAGGTGAGATTTAAATTTAGACAGATCTGAGCGGTCTCTTATGGATTTTGGTAGAGCGTTCCATAGGCAGCTATGGAGAAGGCTGTATCACCCCAGGTCCGGTGCCTAGTCCTGATGGGAATGGACAGAAGATTGGCCTCAGAGGAGTGAAGGCTATGGGAAGGAGTGTGGTGATGGAGGAGGTCAGTGAGGTAGGGCGGGGCCTGATTATGGAGAGCTTTGTGAGTGAATAGAAGAGTTTTGTACGGAGTACGTTGGGGAACAGGAAGCCGATGGAGTTTTTGGAGAACAGGTGTTATATGATCACGTGAGCGAGTGCTAGTGAGGAGACGTGCAGCTGAGTTCTCAATATACTGAAGTTTATATTGAATTTTGTTAGATGTAGGGGAGACCGGGTACGGTTGTAACACTTTTTGCTTCAGCACCTGTAACTCACTGAATTCTTGAGCTAGGGTTCTCAAACTTTTATATAAAGTACCCGCATTTGTTTACTACAATTCAAACCTCTGCAAGATTATCACAGACCTCATTAGTTGATGTCAAATACACAGTGTTCCTTTGTTACAACCTACCCCACTACTGGGGTAAGTTGTAACACATGCTGAGGTAAGTTGTAACAATTAGACAAAAGAAGCAAAAACAGAGGCCATACCATGCAATAGGTTTCAAAAAGAGGTTTATTGAAATTAAAAAAACAATCCTCTCCACTTTCTGTGAGTTCATAATCCAGGTCTGCTGCTCCAGTAACCTACACTGGTAAGATCACTGGTTTCTCAGCTTCTGTAGTGGTTTGCAGTAGCTGCTCAGTGTTACAAGGCAGATCCCATGTGCCTTTGCAATGTTTTTAAAAACATTTGCATGCACACCTCTGTCCGTCTTTCTTTTCCACTGCCTAGGCATTCGGTAAAGTTCTTAAAATCAAGAAAGTTTTCTTAGTTGTATGTAAGGGGATGGCTGTAGCACTTATTAAAATGTGTTACAACCCACCCCACCCCTGTCAGCCAATGTTTAGTTAGCTGTTTTAGCATAGTGGTTTGAAATTAGCTGGGGAAACATGCATCACATTTTGTCTGAGAAACTACAATTTAATGGAATATAATTCATGTGGTTTTATCTGCAATAGTAGAAGTACTAAACAAAATATAGTCTTGGTTCAAAAACTTACTTTCTTACCTCAAAATCAGTTTTTTCTTCATAGAATTTGCTTGAGCCTTTTTCCAGCCTTGACAACCGCCATGTGGGATCGAGGAGGAAATGGGTAAACACTGAAATGATCATATGACTCCTATCTTATCCGTAATTGGTGGAATTGGTGGGTTACAACTCTCCCCATGTTACAACCATACCCTGTCTCCCCTACCATAGAGAACGCTATAGTAGTTAATTTTGGATGTGATGAAAGCATGGATCAAAGTTTCAGCAGCAGTAAGGGAAAGTGATGGACGGAGACGTGCTATGTTTTTGAAATGAGGATGGAAGCAGCTTGTCGTTACCAACGGTGAGTTCAAAATGATTTGTGGAGTTTGTAAGAGATTTTGAGCCAATAATGATCATGTTGGATTTTTCGTAATTTAGCTTGAGAAAGTTAGCTTTCATCCATGATTTCATTTGTGTGAAGTGGAGTGAAGTGCTGTGGTGATGGATTTGGAAGAGATATAAAGCTGCACATCATCAGCATAGCAGTGAAAGTGAAGACCGTGCTGACGTATGATGTCAACATGGGGAAGCAAGTAGAGAATAAACAGAAAGCGACCAAGCACAGAGCCTTGAGGAACGCCTTGGGGCAGTGGAGCTATTGAAGAACGGCAATTATTGATATTAACAAACTGTTTCTGATATAGGTAAACTGTAGCACTACCTTCACCTACCTGTGTACAGGTAAACTGTAGCACTACCTTCACCTACCTGTGTACAGGTAAACTGTAACACTACCTTCACCTACCTGTGTACGGGTCAACTGTAACACTACCTTCACCTACCTGTGTACAGGTAAACTGTAACACTACCTTCACCTACCTGTGTACGGGTCAACTGTAACACTACCTTCACCTACCTGTGTACAGGTAAACTGTAACACTACCTTCACCTACCTGTGTACAGGTAAACTGTAACAACACCTTCACCTACCTGTGTACAGGTAAACTGTAACACTACCTTCACCTACCTGTGTACAGGTAAACTGTAACAACACCTTCACCTACCTGTGTACAGGTCAACAGTAACACTACCTTCACCTACCTGTGTACAGGTCAACAAGTTGGTGCCTCATATTAATTGGTAACTGAGTTTAAGGGGTCAAAGCTGTTCTGGTTCCAAGAGACTGTGGAGGATGTTGCTGGTTGCTGAGAACTAGTGCTTGTTTTATTCCTGATCACCTGTAGGTGGTGCTGCAGGGGCCTGTATAGTCCGCAGAGGAAAGAATGGCATAAAGAATGGGTTACATCTGGCAGACAGATGTACTCTCGCGAAGGCACCAGCACCCTCTTGTCTGTGAGTGATAAAGTCAATTACAGGTGTCTAGTGGGCCATCATTCCTCTCGCTGTCTCTCCTTTACACACACACACCCACACACACACACCCACTCACTCGTCCAGCCCGGCTCCGAAACCAGATCTGCCGTCTCCCCAGTCGCTGATGCAATAAGGTGAAGTCCCCAAGCGCCCTCACATTTTAATGATTTCAGTAACGTGAAGATTATGAAGCTCCCTGGTGTTCAACCACTTCAAACACCAAATGTTATTGTGATCTGTGAGCTTTTGGTTGGGGAGGGGCGGTGGTGGTGGTGGTGGGGTGGGCCTGGCGAGGAGTTGGCAGCTGGCCTGAAGGGGTTTGTAAATGGTCTTCTATTCAATATTCATTCAATAGTCTCCTCCACCAATGACCTTTACGTCCACCTCCTCCCCGTCGGTGGGCGACGCCTCTGCGCTCCCTGATTCAATAACAGTGGCTAATTTTCCCCCCAAACAGCTCATAAAGCCTCCGGCGTGCGGTGCTTACACGCAGCAGCGCGACTGTGTTTAAACAGTGCTGCTCTTTTCAGAGCCGGTGGGAAAAAAAGAAAAGAAAGACAGAAGAGAGAAAGAAAAGTTTACAGCAGCAATAAATCAATTAGTCTTTGTTGTCGTATTGGCGGTGCGTTAAACGTCTCGCGTGATCCGTGAGGGGTCGATGTTACAGCGATGTTGTCACAAAGCAGCCTTACTGAAGTTTTGAAAACAGACAGTTCCTCAGACTGGAGGAAGAAACCTTGGGAGGTACCAAGACTCTCAAGAAGAGACCCATCCTCCTCTGATCAAACAGTGTTTACAGTCTGTTAAGCTTAATATCAAAGTAAAGCTGAGAGAGTCCCTGTTTGAAGTCTGGATGGTAAAAGCTTTAGAAGCTGCACAGGTAGAGGCAGTCTCTGGCTGAGGCAGTCTCTGGCTGAGGCAGTCTCTGACTGAGGCAGTCTCTGGCTGAGGCAGTCTTTGGGCTGAGGCAGTATGAAAAGTGGGAGTGAACTGAAACAGTCCCATCCTCTCTCTATGATTGTTTGTAGCTGCAGCTGGCGCTCCGGATAAATCCATGCTTTCAGTAGATGCCGCCATCTTTGGGACGCATCGGCGCACGTTATGCTAATTGACGTAATTTTGTAATCTATTACGTCAACAGGTCGCCCGGCCCTAGCTGAGGTTGTTGCAGTCAGGGCTGGTATTCTGGTGTACCGGGCATTTGCCGGGTGGGCTGACAGTCCTCAGGGGCCAATGCTCTTGGATTTTTTTTTTCCTTTGTTTTTTAGAGATGGGCAGCCCATTGGCCCATCTTCAATATAGACAGTGGACTCAACCAATCACAATATAGGACGAAATCAGTCCACCCTTTCTCTGAGTTTCAGTGTGTGTGAAGAGATTGAAGAGTGTGACTGTAGATGAAAAGTGTCACTGTAGATGTGCTAAGATCACAGACACGTTCGGTGCTGTAGCCACCACGTCCTCTGTGACAGCAGAGCTCCAGCAACCGCAGGTTGATAACACAGGGACTTTGAGGGGATAGAGGTAACGTTAGCTCTGTTATATGAGAATGATGAGTAACGTTGATTGATTAGTATCAGTATTTATTGATATTTGCATATTTCCCAAATTCTGGCAGCCACGTACGACACCTTCTTCTGATAAATAGTAAACAGTCAAGGCTGAGAAGTGCTGGAGGAGCAGCAAGTGTCTGTTTTAGGCTACATCATAGCGTTTTAGATATTTAGGCTAAAGGTTTGTTGAAAGGCTGCATAGTAGTTTGAATGTGTAGCCTCTATGCTGCAGTTCAACATTTTTTAAAAACACTTAAACAAGTGAAATAACAGATCTTAAAACTGATAAATGAAGTAAAAGCGATGCAGTTTAAGTTTTACTAAAGTAAGTGTATAAAAGTATTATTAGCTAAAGGTGTGCCCACAGTAAGACAGTGTTAAATACTGATGTGTTGTATGAGTTCCCAAAGCAGCCCTGTCTGTTTTTAGCCTGATCAAAATGCAGGTTATAGCTTTTTAAAGGAGGGAGCAGCTTTTAATCTTAAGAATTAGAATTGAGCTGCTATATCAGGGAAATTCAGTAAATACATATGAACAGACTAAAGTGCCAGAACTACAGTATGTGTAAATTTACTTATTTGCTTTCCACAATTTTTTTTTCCACAAAAAAATATTTAATAGGCTTCTAAAGTAATGATTCACTGTACATTTCTAATAAGGCAAAAAGTAATTTTTTATATGATTCTGTGATTATTTGATAATTATTATATGATAATAGTAAAGTACATTCCTTCACGGAACACATACATAAATAACTGGTCGGCTGTTCTCTGCTAATTATGACAGGTTGGTCTAAACCAAAAATGCCAGAGCCGATTTTTTGTCTCAGTCCAGCCCTGGTTGCAGTTGGCACAATTGGACAGGAGAGCTGGTTGGTAATAGGTGAGGAGGAGGCCCTGATGGTGAGTCTTCAAACAGCTATCAGTAGAACAGGAGGACAGTCATTATCTCAGGAAGAGTATACACTCTGATATAGAGTGTGTCTCAAACCCTAGTGAGTGTGTAAGTAGGCTGTCTAGGTAGTGAGTGTGTAAGTAGGCTGTCTAGGTAGTGAGTGTGTAAGTAGGCTGTCTACGTAGTGAGTGTGTGAGTAGGCTGTCTAGGTAGTGAGTGTGTAAGTAGGCTGTCTAGGTAGTGAGTGTGTAAGTAGGCTGTCTAGGTAGTGAGTGTGTAAGTAGGCTGTCTAGGTAGTGAGTGTGTAAGTAGGCTGTCTAGGTAGTGAGTGTGTAAGTAGGCTGTCTAGGTAGTGAGTGTGTAAGTAGGCTGTCTAGGTAGTGAGTGTGTAAGTAGGCTGTCTACGTAGTGAGTGTGTGAGTAGGCTGTCTAGGTAGTGAGTGTGTAAGTAGGCTGTCTAGGTAGTGAGTGTGTAAGTAGGCTGTCTAGGTAGTGAGTGTGTAAGGATCAGCGTTCTCTCCTCATAAACAGATTACTGAGACGCTCTAGTCAGAGAGAGACTGCGTCATGGCTTGTTCCCGCCCACTGCAGCACGCCACCGGTGGTTTAGCTGGTTGCTAAGTTACCAGCCGGCATCCAAAACAATAGCCAGAGGCTTAAAAATCTGCTAGTCTGGAGTATAAAGTGTAAATGGTGAAGGACTCGTTACAGAGTTGATAATTAAATACTGTTTTGTGTGATTATATGACCAGAAACACATTAAAACTCCAGAGAGAATCAAAATAACTCACATTTTAAAACCACTTCACTGCTCCTAGATTAGCCTGCGGTGCATCATGGGATTGTCTTAGCGGCTGAGGAAGAGTTCAATACTTCTTAAAATCAGGTCTAAATGAGGTTCCTCAGTAGACAGTATGTTTAAGGTATGTAAGAATTGGGACAGTCTACATGTCGGGAGCGCATACTATGATGTAAAATGCAGCCTATGTAGGAGCTCACTAGGATTTGAGACAGACCCATTATATCAGAGGTCAGAGGAGGATGGGTCCCCCCCATGTGAGTCTTGGTTACTGTTGCCTATGGTTTGCTCACCAGAGGGGGCGGTTCTATGATTTTTATGATTTTATTCTATGTTTTTATTTTCTTCTTCTGCTTATTTATGCTCTATTGAACTTTTCTTACCACTAAATTCCTGTAAAGCTGCTTTGTGACGACATCGGTTGTTAAAAGTGCTATAAAAATAAATTAGATTTAATTTGATTCCAAAAGTCATGGTCAAACCAGGCATGAGGTCAAAACCTGGAAACAGGCATGCATGGACAAAAGGGCCAGGCTAAAGCAGAGGTCGAGAGAACAGGCAAAGGTCAAAAACCAGCAAGACACAGCGACCAGGACGAAAAGGGTAAATCGTAAGTAGATTAATCACAGAAAAGGAACAAACCAGAGAAGAATATAAAGAGAGAACACTTCAAGGCAACATACATGACAACACTAGCAGTGTAAACAGAGAGAGAACAGGTGCTGGTAATCAGAATTCCAGCGAGGCTGAACTAAAGGGGGGGGGGGGGGGTTGTCACATGACAGTGTCTCTGCCATCATATGATATTCAGAGATGCCTGCTGGGGGTTGTGGTTCGCAGGAGCTAGAGACGCACAAGAAGGCGCGGAGACAGCAGGGGGCGTGACAGACTTCTCCCCTTCCAAGGGCTTGTCTGCCCTTGTGTATTTATACCCCTGGGTCTGCTCCCTGTCCTGGTCTGGCATGTGTGTTTTGTGGATTATGATTCCATGTAACGTCAGGCTCTAATAAAACAGACCATGCTTATGTATCCGCCTCCCTATATACCTGCCTGTTATCTATGCTTTTTGCCCAGCAGCACTGCTGTGTCTGATCCACTCACACCAGCACAACACACACTCACACACCACCACCACCACGTCAGTGCCACTGCAGTGCTGAGAATGACCCACCATCCTAATAGTATCTGCTCTGAGAATCAGATGAACTACAGTCTGTATATATATATATATATATATATATATATATATATATATATATATATATATATATATATATATATATATATATATATATAATAAAAACAACAATAACTTACAGGTGCCCTCTAGTGGATAATGTTCAACCTGCTTAATATGTGTGAGTGATGGAGTTACAAGCGACACATTTAACTAACAAACATAAAGCAATAAAGAAATATGTGAGAATATATATATATATATATATATATATATATATATATATATTGATAGTGTATTGATGAAATTATGTATGTATCTAGAAATGTTTTGCTGGAGTGATCTGCAGTTCTGTGACCCTTCACCTCTTAAAGGTTTCCTGTCAGGCTGGTTTAGATAAGTTGATTGTATCTGTAAGCTAATGTCTCTGTGTATATCCTGCAAACCTGGGTTCCTGACCTTAGGTCACTGACAGGTCACGTGAACCAGAGGATAACTCTGCCACATACAGTACATCACAAAGGAACAGGCTCTTGTACAGACCTGCTCTACTCTGAGCACACTGGGCTCCTTTTGAATTACAGTTGCTCTTAATTGACACAGTCCACTGTGACATATTCAGGAGAGACCTGAGCATCACTCTGAGTCAGTATATAACGCTACAGGCTCCTAACCCTCCTGCAGTACTTTGTGTATTTTTGGGTCTGTCTCCAAACCTAGTGAGCTGCCTAAATAGTGCACTGACTATGTAGGCAGCTGTGTAAGTATCAGCGTTCTCTCCTCATAAAACAGATTACTGAGACGCTCTAGTTAGAGAGAGACTGCGTCACGGCGTGTTCCCACCCACTGCACATGAGTTTAGCTACTGGCTACCTGGCTAAGCTACCAGCTGGCTATCCAAAACAACAGCCTGAGGCTTAAAAACCCACTCGGTGTAGAAAACTGAAAACGTGTGGCTGCGGAGTTGCTAATAAAATGCTGTTGCGCTAAACGATGACATACGACCTTAACATCTCGACATATTTCTTTTTTCTTAATTAGCATCTCATATCATGGAAAGACTCCAGTGGCACAGATTTACACTCTTATGATTTGTACCTGTCTTTAAAAGCACTACAGCACGACTGCCTTTGGATCTATTTTTCTTTCTACTTCTTTTCTTTCTTTCTACTGTTTCTCTATCGCGTCTACTTCATCAGCTGTAAAGAGCGAACACCAGAGAGCCGCCGTTGTTCACGTAGGCTGCAGATGGCGACTGTCTGAGTTGAGGATCTTTTCTAACCCTTACAGAAAATAAGTATACTCAGTTCTTTTTATTAAGTATACTTTATGTAGTTACTATACTAATGTCATTGTACTAGTAGTACACTTGTATATGTACTATTTTATACTTCTTGTGACTAAATTGGCCACTTTCTAGTTTTTAAAAGTATACTTTTAAGTACACTTTAAGTGTAAGAGTAGTAAACCAAGTATACAACTAGTTTACATCTTTTGTACTGCAACTACACTAAAAGTAATCTTAAGGGTTTACTGTTAGTTTACTAGCTTGTAGGTTTTCTTTAAGTGAACTTAACATAATACATATTTACTGTTTATATTATTGTTGTACTTTAAAGTATAAGACTAGGTTTAAGGGTTTTTTTTCAACTTAAAATAGAATTTAAACAATGTTCACTTACTCACCAGTGGAGACACACAAAATAAACAGGACACACTCAGATTAAGAAACATATTTGTATCTTTATAAATCTTTATAAATCAAATTTTAAATGAATATTGTACTGGATGTGTTTTTGTGCAAAGTAAGAATACTTACTTCTACTATCTCAATCAAAAGATTAAGTACAAGTGAAGGTTAAATATACTTAGACTGTTCTATACTTGTTAGTATAACCCAAGCATACTTAAGTATAACTGTGTTTAGTATATCACTGAGAAGTACATAAAAAGTTAACTGAAAATATACTCACTTCCTTTTAGTTTAAAAGAAGTAACTAATGGTACACTTGAATAAACTTCTTTTTTGTAAGGGAATCTCCTCCCCCAAAACTGCGTCCGGCTGCTCTCGCTGACCACCAAGGCCTACTGTGTCACGGCTTGTTCCTGCCCACTGCATGTGACCAGTGTTTTAGCATAGTTTAGCTACTGGCTACCTGGCTAAGCTACCAGCCCGCTATCCAAAACAACAGCCTGAGGCTTAAAACACGCTCGGTGTAGAAAACTGAAGGATGGTCAAAGTCTAGTTGAGGAGTTGATAATAAAATGTTATTTTGTGTGATTTTAAGAAACAAATTAAACACCAGAGAAAAATGAAATAACCTACATTTGAAAACAACTTCTCCACTCGTAGCTACACTTTCGTCCGCCATGTTGGAAAAAGTTTGGCTGATCATGGGATTGCCTTAGCAACCGTCCGATGCTTCCTTACAATTCGACCAAAATAAGGTTCCCCAGTAGACAGCATGTTTATGGTATCTAAGAATTGGGACAGTCTACATGTCGGGAGCCTCATAGTATGACGGAAAAGGCTGCCTATGTAGACCCTCAGTAGGTTTTAGGACAGTCCCATAGTGCACTGTATAGTGTAAGTATAGCTATACGGCAGTGCTATTTGAATTATTAATAAATCTTTTAACTGGATTTTGACATTGATGGCCAAAACCGAAGCTCCAATAATCACAGTTTATCACTGTTGTGCAGTGAGGAGGATCAGGCAGACCAGGGGGTCCTATAGACTGGCTGAAGAAGATGGTGCATCGCAGCCAGTAGAACAGAAGGAACAGAAAGTCAGTAAAGTTCCACCAGGGAGAAAACATGGCTGCAAGCCAACAGCTAATCTATACACACAGTCTGGATATTGAGCTACGGGACTGAAACACTGACTCTGTGGTAGTTTCTTTACAGTTCTGTCTTTAAGTAGCTTGGGTATCCCAGAATATCACATAAAGATCCTCCTCTCCAAGATTCACAGTACTGAACAAAAGTTTGAGGCACTTGGGGGCATTATTATATTGCAATAGCCATTTCTTTTAAAGCAGGATGTTTTTATTTACTCAGCAAAACACTTCATTATTTAAATATTAAACAGTATTAATAGAGGAAGTAGTGCTTTTCCATACATCAGTGTGTTTATTTAACTCTTTCCAAGCTTCTCCTAAACAACCCAGTATTATTTAAAGTTCTCCAAGCCGAGACGATCTGAGCCATAGCATGAGAGGCAGTTTCCTTGATTGAGGAGCAGTTTGAGACGAAAGTGTGATGTTAATCTAGTAAAATCCAGGTTTCTACTCTAGCCGAGCCAAGTCGATCCGACCTGAGATGATCTGAGACATAGCATAAGATGCAGTTTGCTTGATGCTTGAGAATCAAAAGTTTGACGCTAATCTGATAACATATAGGTTTGTATTCTAGCCGAGCCGAGTCGAGCCAAGGTGATCTGAGATGAGACAATCTGAGCCATAGCATGAGATGCAGTTTGCTTGAGGCCACAGTGTGATGCTGACCTGCTAAAATCTAGGTTTTCTATAACTTCAGCAATATTAAAGAAGCAGGTTTCAGACGCTGGTCTGGTCTCAGCCAGTCGACTACATTCTGGGCTAAAGAAGGTTTTTCTGACCAGATCTTCACTGAGATGCTGAATTCCAAGGGCAGTTTGCTTGATGCTTGAGAAGCAAAAGCATGATGCTAACCTGATAACATATAGGTCTATATTCTAGCCGAGCCAAGGCAATCTGAGATGAGACAATCCGAGCCATAGCATGAGATGCAGTTTGCTTGAGGCCACAGAGTGATGCTTGAGATGCTTGATGCTTGAGATGCTTGAGATGCTTGAGCTACACACACCCCTGTACATAGGGGAGACTGAGGTAGAGAGGGTGAAAACCTTTAAGTTTCTTGGCATTCACATCAGTGAGGATCTCAGCTGGTCCCACAACACTCAGATCATCATCAGGAAGTCCCAGCAGCGACTGTACTTTCTGAGAAGGCTGAGAAAATTTGGTATGCCAACCAAAATTCTCAGCACCTTCTACAGGAGTATGATTGAGAGTGTTCTTACCAGCTCCATCATCGTCTGGTATGGAAACTCTACTGCTCAGGACAGAAAGGCTCTCCAGCGTGTGATCAAAACTGCACAGTCCATCTCAGGAGCAGCCTTCCCCTCACTACAGAACATCTACCACACCAGGGTCACCAGGAGGGCCCACAACATAATCAGGGACAGTACACACCCCCAGCACACACTCTTCACACGTTTACCTTCAGGCAGACGTTACAGGAGTGTGAGTTCCAGGACCACAAGACTGACAAACAGTTTCTACTCACAGGCCATCAGGCTTGTGAACACCTCACGCACTACCTCTCCAACCTCTCCTTTCTGAACTGGTTTTAACTGGTCTGATTTAAACTGCACCTTACACTCACTGTACTGTCAGAATACTGTTTACATTCACTACTCACACAAACATTATTGTTTACATTCGTTACTTGCAACTTGCACTTTATGGCTGCTGCTCTTCATACTTGCACATAAAAGCACACATAACTTTTATTTTTTATTCTTTAACTATAAAAATATTTTTATCTACTTCAACTTATATTGTTATACTTTGTATATTTTGTATATATATTTTTTATTTCTTTTATTTGTTATCTTATCTATTGGTGAATGGAGGAGCAGCAAAGTAAGAATTTCATTGTACAGTGTA
This sequence comes from Megaleporinus macrocephalus, assembly GCA_021613375.1. NCBI lineage: Eukaryota > Metazoa > Chordata > Actinopteri > Characiformes > Anostomidae > Megaleporinus > Megaleporinus macrocephalus. Next base: position 4,464,019 of record CM038706.1, on the reverse strand, counting down.
ACTGTCTGTTCTGCTGTACATATGACAATAAAACTCTTGAAACTTGAGATGCTGTTTAAGGCAAAAGTGTGATATTAATCTAGTAAAATCTAGGTTTCTATTCGAGCCAAGCCGAGACGAACTGAGCCATAGCATGTGGCTTAACATTACTGGACATGCAGTTTGAGGCCACAGTGTGATGCTGACCTGCTTAAATCTAGGTTTTCTATTACTTGTTCATTTTCAGCAATATTAAAGAAGCAGATTTCAGACGCTGGTCTGGTCTCAGCCAGTCGACTACATTCTGGGATAAAGAAGGTTTTTCTGACTGGATCGTCACTGAGATGCTGAATCTTCCAAGGGCTATAGCATGAGATGCTGTTTGGGGTGATGTTGTGTGATGCTGACTTGCTAAAATCTTGGTTTCTAGCCGAGCTGAGCCAGGCCGAGCCGTGCCATAGCATGAGATACAGTTTTCTTGATGCTTGAGAAGCAATTTGAGGTCAAAGTGAGATGCTAATCTGGTAATATATAAGTTTCTACTCTAGTTAAGACGAGCTGAGACGAGCTGAGTCAAGATGAGACGATCCGAACCATAGCATGAGATGCAGTTTGGGGCAACGTTGTATGATGCTGACCTGCTTAAATCTTAGTTTCTAGTCGAGCTGAGCCAAGCCGAGCCGATCCAAGCCATAGCATGAGATGCAGTTTGGGGTGATGTTGTGCGATGCTGACCAGCTAAAATCTTGGTCTCTATTCTAGCCGAGCTGAGCCAAGCCATAGCATGAGATACAGTTTGCTTGATGCTTGAGAAGCAGTTTGAGGCAAAAGTGAGATGCTAATCTGGTAGTATATAAGTTTCTATTCTAGCCGAGACAAAATGAATAGCATGTGGTGGAAAAGTGGCTTATCATTACTGGAGATGCATTTTGAGGCCACAGTGTGATGCTGACCTGCTTAAATCTAGGTTTTCTATTACTTGTTCATTTTCAGCAATATTAAAGAAGCAGATTTCAGACGCTGGTCCGGTCTCAGCCAGTCGACTACATTCTGGGCTAAAGAAGGTTTTTCTGACTGGATCGTCACTGAGATGCTGAATCCTCCAAGGGCTATAGCATGAGATGCTGTTTGGGGTGATGTTGTGCGATGCTGACTTGCTAAAATCTTGGTTTCTAGCCGAGCTGAGCCAGGCCGATCCGTGCCATAGCTTGAGATACAGTTTGCTTGATGCTTGAGAAGCAATTTGAGGTCAAAGTGAGATGCTAATCTGGTATTATATAAGTTTCTATTCTAGCTAAGACGAGCTGAGATGAGCTGAGACGAGCTGAGTCAAGATGAGACGATCCGAGCCATAGCATGAGATGCAGTTTGGGGTGATGTTGTGCGATGCTGACCAGCTAAAATCTTGGTCTCTATTCTAGCCGAGCTGAGCCAAGCCATAGCATGAGATACAGTTTGCTTGATGCTTGAGAAGCAGTTTGAGGCAAAAGTGAGATGCTAATCTGGTAGTATATAAGTTTCTATTCTAGCCGAGACAAAATGAATAGCATGTGGTGGAAAAGTGGCTTATCATTACTGGAGATGCAGTTTGAGGCCACAGTGTGATGCTGACCTGCTAAAGTCTAGGTTTTTTATAACTTCAGCAATATTAAAGAAGCAGATTTCAGATGCTGGTCCGGTCTCAGCCAGTCGACTACATTCTGAGATAAAGAAGGTTTTTTTCTGACTGGATCGTCACTGAATTGAGATGCAAATTTTTTTTCAAGGCCCAAGGACTGATCTCAAAAATTACAAGCACCATATAACAAGCACCCTGGAGGAAAGCTAGCCCTTCTGGTCATCCGGATAATACCACGGTAATGAACCGCTCCTCATCTGTTTCTTCCTTGCTCTCCCCAAAGCTCTCAATTAACTTCTTCTTTTTTTTTTTTTTTTTTTTGCACCCGGACGATGAGCAACGCGAGCGAACGTGCGGTGGAGACAGCTGAGAGACCGCCCGTGCCCACTGCATGTGAATGAACTTTCCTTTCCTAATGACAAAGATGCCTGTCGCCGTGCTAAAGGTTAGAGCCCGGACTAATGACTCCTCGGGAGCAGGTATTGTGAGCGGCTCCCGCCGAGTTTCTGAATGTATGCATGCAGATGCATTGGCAGCTGCGGGGTTCGTCATTTTAATGCGACGCAATGGGACGAAAAGAGTTCAGAGAAAAGAGACCAGCTGGTACCTCTTTCGCAATAGGAGCAGTCGGGTACGAGCTATTCATCTGAGGCATTGAGAGTTTACTTTGATTGACGTGGAACGAAGTGCTGAACGTGTAATAAGGGATGAATCGGAAAAGATTGGAAACGAAGGGAACTGCGAGTAGAGAGGAAGACGCAACCTCAGAGTAAAACTGCTCAAGTGTTAAAACCTCTCTCGCTTTCATTTCTCTCCTCCAGTGACCCAAAGATAAACCTCATCTCATCTCTCACCCCGGATCCTCTCTGAGGACTCTGAATCAGGGCTGAATGACAGACCGGCGTCCGGACGTTTAGATAAAGCCGGGCCGGTGAGTCGTGACCCCGTGATGTTTTAATTATTCTGAACAGACGGAAAGACCC
>CM038706.1:4346439-4456439 GCA_021613375.1 Megaleporinus macrocephalus | reverse complement strand
ATCCTGGGATAGATAGATAGATAGATAGATAGATAGATAGTAATACAGTTATCCTGGGTAAGATAGATAGATAGATAGATAGATAGATAGATAGATAGATAGATAGATAGATAGACCTCTGTAAACTATACTCCTCAGGATCTGCTGACCCGCTCTGTCACTGTAGGTGGCGTCCTATCACGGTACCAGGCTGGAGTTCACTGAGCTCCTGAAAGAGACTTATTCTTTACTAGTGTGTGTAGAAGCAGTCTGCAGGACGAGGTGCTGGTTTTATACACCTGTATGGTCATGGACGTGGTTGGAAACAAATCAAATCAAAGGTCTGCGTTGTAGGACAAATAACACCAACATCACAACTGGCATATTTGCACTTTTTGTATAACGACTAGAATAAAACACGATTATTGTGAAGATCAAAGTGCTTTGATATTTTCATTTTCACTGTTTTGTTGCTGCAACTCTGACATTTAATAACAGAATAACCATCAGCTGTTCAATATTAGCCCGAGAGCATCACGACAATCAAACACGTCAGTCTGCAGGTTATCTGTTCTCTCTGGTTCTCCTGTTCTCCTGTTCTCCTGTCACTCTCTGCCGTGTTACCTGGCGAGTGAGTGAAAAGGTGAGTGATAGAGAGAGAGAGTGTTTTGATTCTTCGTTGGCGCTGCCAGCAGTGAGGACGGTTAAAAGCTTGCTGACTCTGTGGGGCACTGTTGAAACTTCAGGTGCAACAAACCCAAAATAAACCCGAACACAGACGAGAGGGCCACATTTCCACTCTGCCCACACTGGGTGGGGGGACGTGTGTCTTCACCACGTCCTTTCTGATGAGCAGAGCAGATAGAGACGAGCTCCTCAGCTGGAGGAGCTGGAGTCTGCGGAGTTCACTCAGCTCTGCAGCGCTGCCTTTCCCTGCAATCCTGCAAAGCTCAGCCGGCCAGACTGATACGAATCACCCCGATAGAATTTTACTGGCACATTTCCAACCTGCATAAGCGCACTGGACAGTGCGTTACTTTAATAAACCCTCAGAACTGATCTACACTTACATCATCAACAAATCACACTACCAGAGGTGCAGTCGAGGTCATCACAGGGCTACTCAATCAAACAGGGACAGAATATTTAGTAAGCTGCAGCTCTGACTGCGAGCTCTGTTATTGTATTATGGCCAGTTCTAAATCATTAGGCTCTCTGCCAGGCACTGTTATAGCGGCTGTTACTCTCTGCCGTTGCCTCGAGCCTTCAGTTCTTTGTCAGTGTCGGTTATGTGTGATGATGTGAGAGCCAATGTGGAAACAACAACAATCAATCAGTAGATATTCATTCTCAGCTGACCTCAGAACAGCTATGATTTGGCCATACAAGTTGAAAAAAACTAAATTAATAAGTTATTAAATTACTTATAGAGTCATTTGCTGTATATAATTACAGTATGTAACAGAAAAGTAGCAACTACGACTCCACAGTTACCTAGACTGCAGGTTCTCTTGTACTCTGCTGTACACTTAAACCACTTACTAACCACTACACCACCGTACTAACCACTACACCACCATACTAACCACTACACCACCATACTAACCACTACACCACCGTACTAACCACTACACCACCGTACTAACCACTACACCACCATACTAACCACTACACCACCATACTAACCACTACACCACCTTACTAACCACTACACCACCATACTAACCACTACACCACCATACTAACCACTACACCACCATACTAACCACTACACCACCGTACTAACCACTACACCACCGTACTAACCACTACACCACCATACTAACCACTACACCACCGTACTAACCACTACACCACCGTACTAACCACTACACCACCGTACTAACCACTATACCACCGTACTAACCACTACACCACCGTACTAACCACTACACCACCGTACTAACCACTACACCACCATACTAACCACTACACCACCGTACTAACCACTACACCACCGCACTAACCACTACACCACCGTACTAACCACTACACCACCGTACTAACCACTACACCACCGTACTAACCACTACACCACCGTACTGACCACTACACCACCGTACTAACCACTACACCACCGTAGTGACCACTACACCACCGTACTGACCACTACACCACCATACTAACCACTACACCACCGTACTAACCACTACACCACCGTACTAACCACTACACCACCGTACTAACCACTACACCACCAAACTAACCACTACACCACCATACTAACCACTACACCACCATACTAACCACTACACCACCGTACTAACCACTACACCACCAGACTAACCACTACACCACCGTACTAACCACTACACCACCGTACTAACCACTACACCACCGTACTAACCACTACACCACCATACTAACCACTACACCACCGTACTAACCACTACATCACCGTACTAACCACTACACCACCGTACTAACCACTACACCACCGTACTAACCACTACACCACCGTACTAACCACTACACCGCCATACTAACCACTACACCGCCATACTAACCACTACACCGCCGTACTAACCACTACACCGCCGTACTAACCACTACATCACCGTACTAACCACTACATCACCGTACTAACCACTACACCACCGTACTAACCACTACATCACCGTACTAACCACTACATCACCGTACTAACCACTACACCACCATACTAACCACTACACCACCGTGCCACCTTACAGAGTTCCTCAATAAACAAAAACAAGCAAACAAGCCAACAAATGGAGATTGGACTGAACTCTCTCTGTGGTAATTAGGTAATAATCCAGAAAAACAAAACCTGCGGCCCACATAATTACATCTGCTCTCCTGAGCCGCGCCACGTACATACAATATATACGTACATCCAAGTGAACCACACACAGTCATCTGCTCTATACTCTCAGTACACGCTAGTAATTTACTTCCGGCCCAGTGGGACGATGTGCAATTACGCTGGGCAGCGAGCGGCAGGACAGCTGGGTGGAAAGAAGCCGCCTATGGAAGAGGAAGCGGACCTTAAGGCGAGGAAATGCCTCTTCGCTCTGAACAAATCATTACGCGAGTGGCCGCAGGGAATCGAGGAGAAAGCAAATCAGTGATTACTGAGAAATGAAAAATGGAGATTCAGATTACAACAACATGCCTGATCACAGCTGGAAAGACGGGCGAACGTGGCTCCCGCGCACAAGAGCAATTCGCATTCAGGAACGGCACACTCGTGGAAATAAAAAAAAGCCTTTTCTTTGTTTTTTTTTTCTTTCTACAATTGGTGAAGGACATCAGCTTGATTTGACGCCAAACAGCAGCGAGAAGCTCTGAAAGCTCCTCTTCGTCTTATTCATCTACACAGCTCGAATAATCCTGGCACACAGGCCGGGATATTCGGGAAACGGACTCATTACACAGAAGAGTATCTGGTTTCTAGACTATTCCATCTGCATGCAGTCACGGCAGCGCGAGCAGCAAGACTAGTATTAAAATTAAACGCTCCCTCCCAAACGACTGGTTTTGGGCCAGGAGGTAAATCTGTCCAGCCTCATCAGCAGCGTCCAGAGAACCGAGCTGTGGGTTCTCCAGAGTGTCACCGGGGAGTGTCAGCTTTTAATATGTGCCAAGATAAGAAAATTCTAAATGGTAGAAGTTGCTTTCTTGAGACGCCAGCAGTAAGTGTTGACAAGCTGAAAATATGTTTACGTCTCATTCTTAATCCATAGGGTTTAATATGATGTCGGCCCAACCTTTGCAGCTATAACAGCTTCAGCTCTTCTGGGAAGGCTCTCCACACGGTTTAGGAGTGTGTTTATGGGAATGTTTGATCGTTCTTCCAGAAGAACATTAGGGAGGTCAGACACTGATGTTGGACGAGAAGGTCTCCACTCTAATTCATCCCAAAGGTGTTCTATCAAATTTCCTAGTGATGCAAAACAATACTGTTAATAACTATACTGTTATCTGTTTGTTGCTTTCTGACAGACCTTCGTCGTGTAACTCGTCCTGCATTTTTCGGAATTTCAACTCTGTTCCAACTCCAGATTGTCCAGTCTGATCATGTAATTGTCTGATCATGTGTATACAGCTTTTCGATCAGATGTATGAATTCCAGAGAACAACAGATTTGTTCCTGAATTTTTTCCTATAGAGAATGAATAGGATGGAAAAGTGCACACCAATCTACTGAACTTCTCCTCAACTGACAGACACCGTTTCACATACACTGACTCAGAGCAGACCCCTGACCACGACTGTAGTATTAGTTCGACCCGCACTCGTCTGTTTTTCATTTTTTCATCCCTCTTTTTCTGCCCCCATAGAATCCCATTCATTTGAGTGTAGACAAACATCATGGTTTTATTGAACATACAGCCACCAAACTGCCTGTACTTACTTAGGACAGGATCCCAAACCCTAATTCACATACATACTGACCCACACTCTTCTATTAGTTGTTTGTTCATCCCTTGTTTCTCCCATAGTGTCCCATTCATTTTCAAGCCCACACGAACATCATGGTTTCGTTCAACCTACAGCCTCCAAACAGCCTGTACTCACTCAGAGCTGACCCCAAACACACTGACCTGCACTCCTCTACTTGTGATTTATTCATCCTTTATTCCTCACACTACTCCCACCCTACGATTTCTTCAGGAAATGCACTTTTCTAGTTTTATCTGTTATTGTCTTTGGAGATTATTGTTGCAGAGGAGAGGGGGTGGTATGTCCTGGTGTAGGTAGACCAGTAGAGGGGTATTTAAGCGCTCACTCCATTTAAAGGAGGTTACAGAGAGGTTGGCTGGTTGATAATTGAGCCAAGCTGATTTGAGGAAACATGTTGCTTCTGCTAATTTCATAAATATTGTGTAAATAGTGTTTTGTTTTCTTTTTTTCACTTTCATTAAATAAACAAACATTACAACACTCACTCCTACTGACCACCAGTACCATCAGGTCAGCTTCTCATTCACCAGTTCTCCTGTTTTTGCACTAGTTTAGAGGATATCAGGAGAGGAAGATACAATCAGATCATCACAGTAGATGTTGGAGGTGATGCTGATGTGATGAAGAGAGGTTTGAGCTGAACTGAAAGATGAGCTGCTATCGAGCAGCAGATTAAGAACCACCAAGAAAACAAACCACCACATACTAAAGTGTTGAGCTACAACTGGTGTGTTGGCGGTTGGTGGACCTTGATACCTTGGAGCTCCACAACGTCTGTGGTTTGGTTTTCTTTTACTGTCCTGTGGATCAACCAGCACCACACACTCAACTCCGCCCCTCTCGTCATTAACGTTACACTGTTTACTTACCGTACGCTTTTAAATCTATCACCAGTGTTCACCCCCAGATCACCCTTACACACTACAATACTCACTCCTACTGACCACCAGCACCATCAGCTCAGCTTCTCCTTCACCAGTTCTCCTGTTTCCACCTTAAATGGAGGTGCAGGTACGTTCTGGCTCCTGCTGCACTGTTTAAGGTGGAACAGGAAAACTGGTGAATGAGCTGCTTCACCCTTGTGCGCTCGGTAGGAGTGAGTATTGTAGAGTGAACAGTTGGTCTGTGGGTGATGTGAATGGTCACTGATGAGAGATTTCAAACGACAGCTGCAAGAAACTGGAACAGGAAGTTCAGTCTTGTTTTTTCCTTGGACAGTGAAGATATATCATCATGCATAACAATACATAATCCTAACTTATCAATTTAATATTCATCAGTACCTCCACTGACTGCTTATACACAATATTCTGATGGAATGTAAACAGTATGTCTGCAGATTCTCCTGTATGTACACTCGGTCTGTAGTCCTTAATGTAGGACTTTAATGTCACGATTTACAGTTTTAGACTGTTTCTGTTAGTCCTGAGAGTAAAACATTTTAATTCCAGGTTTAATATATCCTGTGACTTAAGACTAAGTAACTATATGGGCTAGATTGTAAACTGGGTTTGAAGGGTCATGTAAAGGTCTCATTCATCCTTAATGCCAAACTTCAATACCAATAGTATGAAGAATGAAGCATGAAGGTCCTGCAGGGGCTGAAGGTCTTGCTGGGTCTAAATCCATCTCAGCATTGTCTTGGACTACCTGCTCCAGAGCCCTGCACACACAGCACTGGGGGGAGTGCCAGAGAGGGGGGTGAAAGGGAGGGGGGAAACAGAATGAGAGAGAGAGAGAGAGAAAGAGGGAAAGACAGAGAGGGGAAAGAGACAGAAAGAGAGGAGGGAGATAAAAGGAGAGAGAGAGAGAGAGAGAGAGACAGAGAAATAGAGAAAGAGAGGAGGGAGACAAAGGGAGAGACAGAGAGAAAGAGGGGGAGTGAAATGGAGAGAGAAAGATAGAGGGTGAGAGAGACAGAAAGAGAGGAGGGAGATCAAAGAAAGAGAGAGAGGGAGAAAGAAAGAGGAGAGAGATAAAGGGAGAGAGAGGAAAAGAGGAGGGAGATAAAGGAAGAGAGAGAGAGACAGAGAGAGGGAGAGAGAAAGAGAGGATGGAGATAAAGGTAGAGAGAGAGACAGAGAGAGAGAAAGAGAGGAGGGAGATAAAGGGAGAGAGAGAAAAAGAGAGGAGGGAGATAAAGGGAGAGAGAGAGAAAAGAGAGGGGGGATAAAGAGAGAGATAGAGGGAGAAAGACAGGAGGGTGATAAAGGGAGAGAGAGATAGAGATAGAGGGAGAGAGAGAGAGAGGGGATATAGATGAAGTGCATCAGCTAGCAGTATGTTATTAGATGTTCATCTCAGTTATAGAGCTACTGCTATGTTTATCATGACTAGGCTGAAAATTCCAAGAACAGTGATGTAGGGAATTTTACCTGATATGGAATTTTACCTGATATGGAATTTTACCTGATATGGCATTTTAACTGATCCTGGACTTTATACTATTGTCCTTTTGCTCTGAGTGAGTTAATATCTGTCACGGTGTAGCTGGGGCGAGGAAAGACAGTTGCGGACACAATTGCGAACTGTAGTTCAAACACGGATTTAATATTGAAACAAACAAACGGAGTACACAACAACATCAACAACATAACATGACCATAACAATGAGCGACGAAGACAGACTGCAAACACAGGGTATATATACAGAGAGTAACAAGAGGGAACAGGTGACAACTCAGGACAGAAGGAAAACAGGTGTGACGGGCGGGGCCAGGGAGCACGTGACAAAACAGAAACACATGGACGGGACGTAAACAAGTGAGGGACGCGGGGAACATGGCGGGGTATGACAATATCTCAGCTGTGTTTATTTTACTGGTATAACTGAACGAACATTCCATTCTACCACTACCAAAACAAGAATCACACTAACAAAGCTCTACCAGATGTTAGACAGACAGACTGGTACGTAAATACAGCAGCTCATGTTCTCTAGATGAATGGATGAATTCACTGACACACTATGAATCTCAAACACTGTTGTCTCTTACTTCAAACACAAATAGACAGATACACAGACCCCCGCTACGCCTACACAGCAGCTCATGTTCTAGTCCAGCGAAACAGTGACTGAGCAGAAACCTACTACTCCTGACTGTGAAGGTTAATGTTAGCGCTTCTCGTACTCCTTCCAGGAAACTGTCATTGGGAATTGTTAATGTTCATCTTTAAACGAGGCTGAAACTGCCTTCCTATTCACCAGGTTCTTAATCAGACCTTCCGTACCACCTTAAACGCTGCACAGGTGCCAGAATGTCAAGGTGGAGTGAAAAAAAATTGGCAAAACAAGCTGATGAATAACTTCAGCTCCCACATATTTAACGAGATCTCAGGCAACTTTAGTTCAAAGCTGTTCGTTTCCTCTCGATGTTGGAATAAAACTAACATAACCAAATGTGGACAAAGTGCTGTGAATACTTTCCAGATGCACTGTATCTAAATAGTATGAGGGCAGAGCGTATTTACACAGAGAGATAGATAGATAGATAGATAGATAGATAGATAGATAGATAGATAGATAGATAGATAGATAGATACATGCTCTACATATAACTCTCTATGCACGCTCTATACACTATATACGCTCTATACACTCCCTATATACGCTCTATATATTCACTATACATGCTCTATACATTTTATATACTCTATACACGCTCCATACACTCCATATACTCTCTATATAACTCTATATATACTCTCTATATACACTCTATATGCTCTATATATACTCTATACACGCTCCATACACTCTATATATTCTCTATATAACTCTCTATATACTCTCTATATAACTCTCTATATACTCTCTATATACTTTATATACTCTCTATATACACTCTATACTCTCTATACACTCTCTATATAACTCTCTATATAACTCTCTATATACTCTCTATATACACTCTATATGCTCTATATATACTCTATACATGCTTCATACACTCTATATATTCTCTATATAACTCTCTATATACTCTCTATATAACTCTCTATATACTCTCTATATACTTTATATACTCTCTATATACACTCTATACTCTATACACTCTCTATATAACTCTATACACTCTCCATATACTTTCTAGACTCTCTATACCATCTATATACTCTCTATATACTCTATACACTCTATATACACTCTATATACTCTCTATATACTCTCTATATACACTCTATACACTTTCTATATAACTATATACTCTCTATATACACTCTATATACTCCCTATATAACTCTCTATACACTTTCTATATACTCTCTATACACTCTTTATACTCTCTGTACACTCTCTATACACTCTCTATACACTCTCCATATACTCTCTGTACACTCTCTATATACTCTCTATACACTTTTCATACACCTTCTATATACTCTATACACTCTCTATATACTCTCTATACACTTTTCATACACCTTCTATATACTCTCTATACACTCTCTATATACTCTCAATATACTCTCTATACACTCTCTATATACTCTCTGTACACTCTCTATATACTCTCTATATACTCTCTATACACTTTCCATACACTCTCTATACACTTTCTATACACTTTCTACACACTTTCTATATATTCTCTATATACTCTCTGTACACTCTCTATATACTCTCTATACACTTTTCATACACCTTCTATATACTCTCTATACACTCTCTATATACCCTCTATATACTCTCCATATACTCTCTATACACTCTCTATATACTCTCTGTACTCTCTCTATATACTCTCTATACTCTCTCTATATACTCTCTATACACTTTCCATACACTTTCTATATACTCTCTATACACTTTCCATACACTCTCTATACACTTTCCATACACTTTCTATATATTCTCTATGGTTTTAACATTTTCAGCAAAGAAAAAAAAAATTCTACTATAATCTTTAGGGGTCCTGGGGCTCAATTTAGGGGTGCTTAAACTAGGACTAGCTACGCACCTGATCTGAATGACGTAAGTGGAAACAACCCAATGGAAAACCAGCTTGGCTGCAGCTGCACATGATTGGATAGTTTTATGTTTTCAACATTTCAGCTCTGTTTCTGTGTAAAGCCACTGAGGACTGTACTAACACAGACGTCCAGCAGCTACAGTGGGATGCTCAGCACAGAGTGTTCAGTAAAACTGCACCCACCCTGTCAGTCTCAGCTCAGAGCTCCAAGCGCCGGGACTCCTGCTGTCCTTCAGCGCTGCAGCAAACAGAGAAGCTAAAGGTGCTTTCCATCACTTGGACAGTGTGTTTGGCAGGGTGTGAGCCGGCTGAGTAGCCTGGGGTCCCGAGCGACTCTTTCTGCTCACTCAGCTGTCTGTGAGCGAGAGCACTGGCAGCTTCTCAAAGGTCTCGCCTACAGGTATTTGTGAGTCAGATTATGGGTCAGCAGAACATAGTGACACGGCCTGTTCAGACTTGCCCTGGGAGAACAGACCACACACACACACACACACTCACACACACAAACAAAGTTATAAATCATGTATTTTGTTAGAGTTTTTATTTTTTTTTACCAAACACATTTGCTGTTACAAGAACAGCTCATTTCAAAGTTAAGAAATGCGTCATCTATGTTTGATGCTGAAAAGTTAGTGCATGTCTTTATAACCCCAAGTCTAGATTACTGTAATGCATTGTTGTCAGGATGCTCCAGCAGGAACCTGAATAAACTTCAGTTAGTTCAGAACACTGCAGCTAGAGTACTAACTAAAACCAGAACCTTCCATCGTCCAGTTTTATCAGCTACACTGGCTTCCTGTTAAATTCCGTATCGATTATAAAATTCTATTTCTGACGTATAGAGCCCTGCACGGTCTCGCACCGGAGTACCTGCAAGATCTAATTTCCTATTATGAACCGCCACGTTCACTCAGATCACAGGATGCTGGTTTTCTAATAGTTCCAAACATTCAGAAGACTTCAATGGGAGGAAGAGCTTTTTCCTACAAAGCCTCCAAACTGTGGAATAATCTCCCAGTTAAGGTTCAGGACTCTGACACAGTCTGAATATTTAAGTCTAGACTTGTTTAGTAGCTTTTAATAATTAATCTTCTCTTTTAGATAAAGGCAGGAGATCTGGGGGTTCTTGAACACAGAGGTTTATGGTAAACTGAGATGTTGGTGCTGTTGTTCCACCACTTCACGCGATCACACAGGTTTGTTGATGGTGGAGTGGGGGGATCCCAGTGTCTCAGGGTGGTTTCATGTCCATGTTATCTTCTGGTTCTCTCCTTTTAGTTTAGGCTGTTATAGTTAGATCTGCCGGAGTCGCCAGCCTCACTCTAAAATTCTGAATATTCATATTCTCTACAGTCTCACTCCCGAGCCCAGCTAACTCTCTCTCTTTACTCTTCCTGAGGTAATGACTGTCCTCCTGTCTGTTGAACACTGTTGAAGGACTGACCATTAGGGCCTCCACCCCACCATCACCAGCCAGCTCTCCTGTCCATCTGTGTCAACTGCTACACCCTAAGTTACATCACTGTACCATCCAGATGTACCAGCATTGAGAGAGGATGGGACTGTTTCAGTTCACGCCCACTTTACATAAAGACTCAGTCAGAGACTGCCTCAGTCAGAGACTGCCTCAGTCAGAGACTGCCTCTACCAGTGCAGCTTCTAAAGCTTTGCTATCCAGATTTCAAACAGAGACTCTTTTCTTTGGTGTTTAGTTTATTAAACTGTAAATACTGTTTGATCAGAGGAGGACGGGTCTCCCCTCGTGAGTCTGGTTCCTCCCAAGGTTTCCTCCTCCCTCAGTCTGAGGGAGGTATTCTTGCCACTGTTGCCTCTGGTTTGCTCACTGGTGGATATATATGCTGTAACTGTCTGTTTTCTCTAAAAAAACTCTAAAGCTGCTTTAAGACAACATCAGTGTAAAAAGTGCTACACAAATAAACTTGAATTGAATTTAAACACCTCAGTGTCACTGCTGGACTGAGAATCGTCCACCAACCAAACTATCCAGACAACAGTGTCCTGTGGGCGGCGTCCTGTGTCCACTGTTGAAGGACTAGAGGAACACAAACTGTGCAGCAGCAGATGAGCTATCGGACAGTGGGCAGTGAGTGGCACAGTGTTTAGACTCCAGCAGCACTACTGTTTCTGATCCACTCACACCAGCACAACACTGATAACCATTTTGAACTTTGGGAAACATAATTTAAATCATTAAATCTAAATCTTGCACTTAATAATATTAATAATAATAATAATAATAATAATAATAATAATAATAAATTATATTAGAGCAGGTGTAAAGGCTGGGGTTAGTGTTTGGGGCAGCCACTTCTTAACGCAACGTTCAATATAAATTATAATTCTGTATATATATTCATACCTTTGGAATGGGTTATTATTTGTTTCTGTTTATGTTCATATACAGTGCATTTAAAATATTTCTTATACTGTCAAAAGTGGAAATGGTATAAAAAAGGTAAACAATGTTTGTTTGTTTACTCAGTTTTCATTTACATTATGTTCTAGGATTGAGTTGGTGCTGATGCTGTAGAAGGATTTTTGATCTGATGCAGAACAGAAAACAATAAATATGTCATAAATGATGTCCTGATGTCCACTATAAAGGACATTCTTTTTTTTTTTAAACCACAGTAACATGTTTTTTTCATCTAGTAGACTTATTTTATGTTAAAATTACTGAAATTCTCAAACTTTAATTTTTCTGGGTCTCAGAAGGATATATATATATATATATATATATATATATATATATATATATATATATATATATATATATATATATATATATATAACAAATATAAAGCTTGTTTTGAATGTATTCTTTCATCCTAGAGATATTTGGTCCCCTCAAACACCTAAAAACATGTAGAGACACACAAATAACCGAGGCAACCACAAACCTGTCAGTGCTGTCAACAGAGCATCCCTGAAAACTTTATCCCTCATTATCCCCACAATAACAACGGATCAGTGCATCCGGACTCTTCTATAAATCAAGCAAATGACCATGATGAACGATGTGTTCATGCCGTACGGCTTGCTATGATAATTCTGTGCTAACTAAGTGGATTATCACTCTATTTCTGGGCACACATTAATCTTACTGGATTAAATCACACTCTGCAGTGCAAATCCTGTATCACTGTATAGGATCAGCCTGTATGTGCAGAAATCCCCGGACCATTATACTTTAAATTCAATTGAGATGGTTCCATAGTGCTTCAGAGAGTAGTTCTGGCATCTAGTTAAGGTGTGAAGTGTGATCCAGCGTGGAGTGTGGAGCGTGAGCGAGCTGTGTGTGTGTGTCTGTGTGTTACTGCTGGCCCCATGTGGGTCGTGTGGCACGAGTGCAGGGAAGCAGACGGTCTGGTCAGCACGAGGGCCCGAGCCCAGGTGTGTGTGTGTTTTGTGCAGAACAGAACATACAGAACCGCTTTAGTTCTCACCATCAGACCTACACAAGCTAGATTTTAATTTAATTACTGAATAATCTATAGCAGTTACTGTGTAATAGGCCTAAGGATCAAGGGGTCAGTAGAGGCTATGGTCACCAACCCCCGTGCTAAGTTTAGTTCATTCCCAAATCCATTAACACATTTATTTATTTTTTAGCTCCAGGCCCTAGTTTGGGGTCTTCTGTCCTTTTGCCCTCACACTATGTAAGAGCCCTCTTGGTCAGTTTGAGCCCAAAATTTGGTTTGGCTCTAGTCAGCACAGCCCAGTTGGCTCAAATGGAGCTCATGGGTGAGCTAGATTCAACAAGCTTTGTCTTTCTGACCCCCTCCAGTGTTCCGGCTGCCTATGAAGATGCTGAGGGTCAGCCTGTTATGGCATTGGAAACAATTAACTTCAGTGACGTCCCATTCTTAATCCATAGGGTTTAATATGATGTCGGCCCAACCTTTGCAGCTATAACAGCTTCAGCTCTTCTGGGAAGACTCTCCACACGGTTTAGGAGAGTGTTTATGGGAATGTTGGACCGTTCTTCCAGAAGCACATTAGTGAGATCAGATGCTGATGTTGGACGAGAAGGTCTGGCTCACAGTCTCCACTCTAATTCATCCCAAAGGGGTTCTATCAGGTTGAGGTCAGGACTCTGTGCAGGCCAGTCAGGTTCTTCCATACCAAACTCACTCCTCCATGTCTTTATGGAGCTACTTTGTGCACTGGTGGGCAGCCATGTTGGAACAGGAAGGGGCCGTCCCCAAACTGTCCCCACAAATTTGGGAGCATGAGATTGTCCAGAGTCTCTTGGTCTGCTAAAGCATTAAGAGTTCCTTTCACTGAAACTAAGTCCACCTCCTGAAAAACAACCCCACACCATAATCCCCCCTCTGCCAAACTTTACACATGGCACAATGCAGTCAGACAAGTACCGTTCTCCTGGCAACCGCCAAACCGAGATATATCCATTAGATTGCTAGATGGAGAAGCGTGATTGGTCACTCCAGAGGAGCTCTCTATGCTCTGTTCTTGATGATCTGTAGACCACATGAAGTTTGGAGGTCTGTAGTGATGGACTCTGTAGAAAGTTGGTGGTCTCTGTGCTCTATGCTCCTCAGCATCCGCTGACCCGCTCTGTCATTGTACGTGTTCTACCACTTGGTGTCTGAGTTGCTGTTGTTCTCAATCACTTCCACTTTGTTATAACACCACTGACAGCCCACTGTGGAATATTTAGTAGTGAGGAAACTTCACCACTGGACTTGTTGCACAGGTGGCGTCCTATCACGGTACCACGCTGGAGTTCACTGAGCTCCTAAGAGTGACCCATTCTTTACTAATGTGTGTAGAAGCAGTCTGCATGACTAGGTACTAGGCCTGTGGCCATGGAAGTGATTGCTGAGCAAATAGAAGCTTCGTGTCTGGAAAAGTAGTTTGAATAAATACAATGACAGTATTTCTTGGTGATTATGTAGGACATTGTGTATCTCACTGCCTAAATTAAATCTAAGCCAGAGAATAAATTGTCACCATCTTTCCGGTCCAACTGATCAATTTGGAGGTGGGAAAGTGCCAAAACGTGGATTTTATCCCAGAATGCTGAGAATGTTAACTCATTCCGGACATGGTGATGGATTTATGGAAGCCATTGTGAAACCAGCCAAGAAGCAACTTGTGAACTTTGTTGTAAATCTGTGTTCTTGCCAAAAGGAGGGAGTTACGAGATCACAGGAGACTGGATGACGCTAAAGACCCAGACCAGCCTCGCCCATTTAGGCTTTATACAGGACAGATGTTACTCTGATGGAGTAAATCAGGAGACACAGAAGTAAGTACTCCAGTCAGCGAAGTAGAGCAAATATATTCCATAACATCTCAGAGGAACAGAGAAAACACTGCCGGCTGGGGGTCCCTGGGTCTAGCATAGTCATTCCTGCATTCCTGTTTTCAGAATTTCCCCCTTAAACACAACTGAACTGAGATCCAAGACCGAATTTAACACCACTCTATACATAACAACAGCAAATACAACACACATGAGCTGAGAAGGTCTAACAAAGGTCTCAACTCAACCAGCAAAGCACACCCTATTTAAGTCCACCTGACTACAAGTCACACCTGTATGGCCAGGTCGCCACTGTTGTAACTTCTTTTCTTGCTGTGAAAATTAGGAGGGAGACCAGTTACAGATGTACAGACATGCTCTGAGAAGGTCTGAAAATGGTCTAACTCAACCAGCAAACACATCCTACGTAAGTCAATTCAATACAATTCAAAGTTTTGTGTGTAGCTATTCAGAGTTGTCACAAAGCAGCTTTACAGAAGTTTGAAAACAGACAGTTCCAGCATATATATCTCCCAGTGAGCAAGCCAGAGGCAACAGTGGCAAGAAAAACTCCTTCAGACTGGAGGAAGAAACCTTGAGAGGAACCAAGACTGACAGTGGGAGACCCATCCTCCTCTGGTCCAACAGTATTTACAGGTAATTAAGACCAGTTCAGAATAAAAGCTGAGAGAGTCTCTGTTTGAAGTCTGGATGGTAATTCAGTCTTTGTAAAAAGTGGGAGTCAACAAAAACAATCAACTAAAATGTAAATAGTCACCCAAAGAGGAGAAGGTGGGCAAAGAAACCCAACCCACAACTGAACTCCTCACCAGGCTTAGTAGGTACGCTACCGGTCAAAAGTTTTAAAACACTACTGGTTAAAGGTTTAGAACAGTTCTACAACGTTTGACTGGTAGTGTACGTTACACCAGCGAACCTCACTGAGTTTCTGCTTCAGACTAGTATTTTGCATGAGATACTGCAGACCCACGTTTCCTTAGGTCAAGTAATTACACACTTGGAGGCTCAGCTGTTTTATGTCCAGCTTCAGTTCGTGCACAAGAGAGTTAGGAAGGTTTAGGGTCGATTGCAGATGCTGGACAGTAATATGTTTAATAACACAGAACTAAAGGCTTCGACTAAACGTCTGCAGCAATATCGTCTGACTGAGTGGTTCCGCGCTGGTTTCGCTCCTGGAGGTTCTTCTGCACAGTGTTATTGCAGCTCTAATCAGATCCACCTGCTTCTCACATTCAGATGCTCCTGAAGGCTTGATAAACTCAATCAGACACAAAATCCCAATATCCGCATTCTTCCTTCACCAGCCTCCCTTCTGCTTACGCATGAGAAGTTTACACACACACACACACACACACACACACACACACACACACTTTATAGTTCTACACTTACAGACCGTAGATCTGATTCATTGCATACATTGTTTATCCCTCTTTAATTATGTTCTTTAATGATCAGGACCACCACAGAGCAGGTACTATTAGGAAGGTGGGTCATTTTCAGCATTGCAGTGACACTGACGTGGTGCTGGTGTGAGTGGATCAGACACAGCAGTGCTGCTGCTGGAGTTATTAAACACCTCAGTGTCACTGCTGAACTGAGAATCTTCCACCAACCAAAACTATCCAGACTGCAGTGTCCTGTGGGCGGCGTCCTGTGTCCTGTGTGAAGAACTAGAGGAACACAAACTGTGCAGCAGCAGATGAGCTACTGTCTCTGACTTTACATCTACAAGGTGGACCAGCAAGTAGTAGGAGTGTCTAATAGAGTGGACAGTGAGTGGACACAGTGTTTAAACACTCCAGCAGCAGCAGTGCTGTGTCTGATCCACTCACACCAGCACAACACACACTAAAAATCCTAAATCATGTTGAACACAGATCTGAACAAAGCTTGTTTTTGCAACTTTCTGTGTTGAACGTTTAAACCACAGGAGATATTGCAAATCTGATTGCATCGATTGTTTTCTGAGAAAGTTCTGGTCTTCTCTGATCTGCTACACCACCACCTTCCCATTGGAGAAACCCGCCCTTGATCCAATATGGCGGCTTTCAAGATGACGGCCATGGTCAGGACATCACCTGTTACCTGGTGGGGTATTCAGATACATCATTTTCCCTTTCGTTTCTGAAATAAAAGGGTGTCCTAAAACTTTTAACTCATGCTGTATATTGATTAGAAAGTTAATTTACTAATTATTTATATCTTTTTTTCCCCAACATCATTGTACAGCTTTTTACAGGTAAACACTCAAACAACCTTTTGCACTATTAAACAGTTCCTTGTGTCATGACATGGTTCTACAAACTGGAGAATAGGGTTCTACATGGAATCTTTTTGGATAAAAAATGGTTCTATATAGCACCAAAAAGGTTCTGCTATTATTACAAACTTGACATAGTAACTATAGCAGAACCATTTCTGGTGCTATAAAAAGGTTCTACATAAATCAACTACATTTTCATCAATCTGAGCCATTTCACAATGCATAGAACCCTTAAAACATATAATAGGTTCTTTGTGTTCATGGTTCTATATAGAACCAGTTTCTTTACCAAGGAACCCTTGACTAATCATTGGTTAAAGCATCTGCTTGTAGAAACTTTGCCAGAATGCTGTGCACTGCTGACAGTATATGGGGTTGTAGTTTATGAATATAAAACTAATGACTGTGCTCACAGTATTTGACCCTTAACACTGAATTAATGTTAATTTTAAATTCATTAATTTTATAATTACTAAGCTCACAGTGAAGGCAGTGGACCGATGTGAGCATGTGCATGTGCTTCAAGAGAATAATGGAAAATCAGGGAAATGGCTTTATCCTGGTTCAGATGCAGAAAGCGCTACAAATCCAGTTTGCTGAACTAAAATAGTACATTTAAATGAGAAAATAAGAGAGTTTTTCTTGGTTATTTGCATCATCAGCACCCAAAATCAATACATATATTGCCGGAAAGCTGAAAAACAAAAAAACTCTACAGAACGCCATCTGCAGTACTGTGCAAAGGTCAAAACAGGCTTTAGGTCATTTATTGTTTCAGTAGATATGAAGTCATCCACTTACATAAAGAGAGAGAGAAAGGTCAGTAAAAGTATTAAAAGTATTAAAAGTAAGTATTAAAAGATACCTAGAAAATGAGATGACTGTGCGAGACCTGGTAGACCACCAAAACTAACCCATTCAGATGAGCAGGGCTTTGAGAAAGAGGAGTAAATCATGCTTTACTCTTGCTTTAGACCTCAAGACATCCACTAAGTAGAGTAGTCTAAATCAATACTTCAGTAAAAGAACTGATATTTGATAACATACAGACACACATTAAAGTAAATATACATAAACTTTACCCCACTTTTTACCAATTTCCGCCCGAAAATACATACGCAAATCTTGAAGCTTTTTACTAAAACACTGCACAAACTAGTGGAATTTTCATGATTAAATATTCCTGAAAAGCCTTCAAATTTGTACTAGAAAGCACTAATAGGCCCATACTGCAACTTTGTTTTGGTACCGTTTGGAGCTGTTTATCTGGTGTAAAACTCCAACTAAAAAATACCCTGCTGCCCGATTTCAGTCATCGCCGCCGTTACCCTTCCTTTCAGGCTCTGCTAATCAATCTAAAACAGAATAAAATATCTTTTTCTTTGGTTTGGGACTTTGTTTAGGGTTCATAGTTAATGTTTGGACTGTTGTTTTGTGTCTGTGTGTCTCCTGCGAGGCGCTTTTCCACTCTAGGGGGTGTGTTACTTTTCGGAAAAGCTATTCTTTATTTTTTATTTAAATACATTTCAGAGTATAATAGTTTACACCATCTTAATCCTGAGGGTCTCCCCGTTCGTTTGATGTGTAATATGTCCAGATTGGCCAAAAGATGGCTTTGCGAAAAATAAAAATGTTCGTAGTGTACCTAATATTTTGTCATACTAACGCTCTGGACAAGGTAGTTTTTGAAAGAAAAATGAAAAAAAGACAAAATGACAAAGCGACAAGCTTTCATATGGTACCTTGATTGTCTTTGGAGGAACTGTAGATCTTTAAATATATCCTTAAATATATTTATAATTGATTCGGGCCAGGGCGAGTTAAGAGGTTAATATAAGCAACATGAGGTTAAAAGAGTACTTAAGTACTGAGTAACTTCTAGAACTGCACTGGAACTTCTTGGTTTGTACCCAGAGGTGGGTAGAGTAGAGTAAATCAACACTTCAGTAGAAGTAAAACAATTGAAAGTAAAAGTACCTTCATATCAGCAACTTCAGTTAAAGTCCTAGAGCGAGAGGTAAAAACTACTGAGTACTGAGTACTGAGTAACTTCTAGACCTGCGGTGGAACTTCTTAGTGAATCCAGCATCTACCAGCACAGAACCTATCTTCTATTTTTTATTGTTTTGGTCTAAAATAAATGTGACCAATCACAGAGCAGCACAGATGACGTACAACAACAAAACTGAATGAACTTAGACATAAAAATTAAGCTTTCAAGAGGCTTATTTATCTTTCTATTTTAATTTTATTAGATGCAATGTGTGGTATAGATGTCCATGATGGAAGGGAGAGAGACCCCAATGGTCTTCTCAGCTGTCCTCACTATTGGCTGTAGGGTCTTGCAGTTAGAGTCGGTGCAGTTCCCAAACCAGACATTCATGCAGCTGCTTAAGATGCTCTCTTCGTTCTCTACAGGGAATTAGTAACTAAATATGAAGGTCTGAAATGTAAGTGAGTAAAAAGTAGATTCCTTTATTCACTAATATACTGGAGTGGAAGTAAAAGTATTACTGTTACGAAATACTCAGCAGAGTACAAAAATTTTACTGAATTACATGTACTTGAGTAATGTAACTAAACCACCTCTGCACAGGGGTCTGTCCCCTCCTATAGATTTACAGTATTAAGATGCACCAAGACAACAATGTGAAAATCTTATCACGATAATTTTTTCATATCAGTCCATATCGATATATATCACATATCATCGATATATATATATATATATATATATATATATATATATATATATATATATATATATATATACAAACACACACAATATATATACATACAACAATGTTAGAAGCAATGGCAGATACTGAGAAAAGATGAAAGCTTTCAAATCAAGAAAAGACTGAAAAAGACTTTGAAAGACTGAGAACAAGACTACCAAGACTACTACACACACACTACAATGCTCACTCCTACTGACCACCAGTGTTCACCCCCAGATAACCTGTACACACTTCAATACTCACTCCTACTGACCACCAGCGTTCACCCCCAGATCACCTGTACACACTACAATACTCACTCCTACTGACCGCCAGCACCATCAGCTCAGCTTCTCCTTCACCAGTTCTCCTGTTTCCACCTTAAATGGAGCTGCAGGTACGTTCTGGCTCCTGCTGCACTGTTTAAGGTGGAACAGGAAAACTGGTGAGTGAGCTGCATCACCCCCGTGTGCTCGGTAGGAGTGAGTATTTCAGAGTGAACAGTTGGTCTGGGGGTGATGTGACTGGTCACTGGTGAGAGGTTTAAAACTACAGCTGCAAGAAACTGGAACAGAAAGTTCAGTCTCTCGTCCTGACCTCAGACGAGGGGTCAGACAGTCCTATTGTTCTCCTCATGATCAAAACTTTAGGTACTTGATTAAAGCTTCTTATGGTTTCTCAGCTGAACTGATTTTGAGTGACTGTAAAGGACGGAATCCACAGCTGTTTTGAGAGAGTGTGATAGCGCCCCCTAGTGGAAAGTCCATCTGCAGTTTATGCCAGAGTAATGCAGTGATGTGACGTAATTTGCAAACAACCTACAGACATTCCAAACTCATTTATTTGAAGGGCTATTTAAAGGGGTCCAACTTTATTCGAACAGGGCTGCAGGTTTTTTGTTCCAAACAACCTGGAACACCTGCTTCCACCTGTTTACTCAGTTGGTCACCAGATCTTCAGCAACTGTAGCCACATTGGCCCATTGTGGATAAGACTGGACACCCCTGCTTTAGAGAAACTGGTACCCTCCAGTCATTTCAATGTCCTGAAGACTCGTCATTCTGCATTAGTTGAGATTTGGCTGGAAGAGTTCTTACTAGATGATCATAAAATCATAACATCTTCCACCCACGCCACAGAAAAACACACTGCCTTCTCCCGGCGCACATTATTCCACACAGCATCTCCTTAGTATTCTGTGGCCCTGAGACAAGTCACAACACAAAGGCTCCAATATATTTGGGCTTAAGCTGAGGTTTCGCCTCCATTGGAACTAAAGATTTAGACGACCGCCCGCTGAGATCAGAGAAGTTTTTAATTAGTTTAGAAGAGTCTGGAAATTGGGAGCTGTGCTCTGCTAGCCCTGTGGCTTTGCTCTGGCCACTGGTTTCTGCTCCACGTCTCGGGCAATTGTGTGCTTTTTCAGCCCCTGTGCGGTGATTAGGGGCAGATTTATTCTTGCCTGTGCTCACACCCTGAGACGTATAATTGTGCTTCATTACACACATGATGATTAATCCTATGAGTAACCTGAGAGCCTCACACGGAGGCTGATTAATGGACTAGATTTCAGGTAAAAACCACAAATGAGGCACCCAGTACACAGTGTGATATCATCTCTCAGAACACCATGGCCTTCTTCCATCCAGAGAACAGCTGAACCCGCAAACTAAACCCAGGGTCATATGGATATGCAGTCCTATGTAGAAGTTTATGTATTTTAATGAGGGAAAACAGTTCATTATGAATTGTTTCTTTTAGGTTTTTGTACATCATGTATATTTATTTGCTCAGTTTAACATATTGGCTGAAAACGTACACTATAAAATATATGATGTACCATAAATGTTGTATAGTACACATTTTATATCACACCAGTGTGTCAAATTCAGCAAATAGCCAGTAGACGTTATTTATTTATGTGTACATTCTCTGTAGAGGATGTGTACTTAGAAAACTGGGGGTGCCCAAACTTTTGCCCTCAACTGTTTGCGCTTTGGCTTAACGTCTCAGTCAGAAAGCTTTTCTACTCTTGTTCACCATTTCATCAGCCCCACTGATTAGGAGGTAGAGGCTTTCCATACAGAGCCCTCACTCTTTAGGTCTAGGCTAAAATATACATGGATAGTCAAGCTTTTGGTAATTTTTTTTGGCTTTGTCTGTTGCAGATCTGTGGTCGCTGAGAGAACTGATGTGGTGGGGGTGTGTTAGTGTGTGCTGTGCTGGTGTGAGTAGATCAGCGTAGGAGAGGTGATCTGTGTGGTCCCACAGATGCTCAACTGGGTTCAAGTCTGAAGAATTAGGGGTCCAGGGTTGTACATGACAGAATCCATGATTGAAAGCCTTTCATTCAAATACAGCTTTTGAATGGTATAGCTATACCTTATAAAATTTAAACCCTCAACACAGTAGCTTATGTTGAGACACTTAGTAGGCGAGCGCGGCTAGTATGTCTGAATACTCAGTAGTAAATCAGTAGGCGAGCGTGGCTAGTATGTCTGAATACTCAGTAGTGAAATCAGTAGGCGAGCGTGTCTAGTATGTCTGAATACTCAGTAGTAAATCAGTAGGCGAGCGCGGCTAGTATGTCTGAATACTCAGTAGTAAATCAGTAGGCGAGCGCGGCTAGTATGTCTGAATACTCAGTAGTAAATCAGTAGGCGAGCGCGGCTAGTATGTCTGAATACTCAGTAGTAAATCAGTAGGTGAGCGTGGCTAGTATGTCTGAATACTCAGTAGTAAATCAGTAGGTGAGCGTGGCTAGTATGTCTGAATACTCAGTAGTAAATCAGTAGGCGAGCGTGGCTAGTATGTCTGAATACTCAGTAGGTATTGAGTAGTAGTGAACGGTACCCGGATGACCTCCTGAATCATGTTTATATAGGTGAACACAGCACACTGCGTATCCCATGATTCACCTGGAGCCGCGGATGAATTCAGAGTGGAGGAAATAAACGGTGTAAAGCTGAACGTCGGCTGTGTGTATGTAGCTACGGCTAGTGATCTGCCGCTACAGAAGTTAGCGCTACTGCTGAGATAAACAATGATCCCGTTTCATCTTCTCTGATCTACAGCTCCACACCGACTGATACATAATCAGATAAAAACACAGATCAGAGTCACTAAAAGATCTAAATCTGTCAGTAAACGAGCTTTTAAATGAATAGCAGGACTTTTACGGTGGTGGTCTGACGTCTTGCTAACAGGACGCTGGTAATATGGTGGACGTAGTACGTCTGAGATTGTGTAGCTACTAAAACTCTCCTACTGAAATTAACTACTAGTCTGACGCTCCAGCAGTATGTACTGACTCTAATCTAGTACCTACTGACTAGTAGACAATTTCGGACGCACCGTATCTTTATAAAGTCCCGCCCTTTTTTCTTTAGCGTGTTCGTATGGAAGTTGTTGTGTCTTGCACTTGGGTGAATAACAAAGGCCAAGCTAGGTCTTGAGGGTGTCCTGCTCAGTCTAGTGGCGCACTCCTCGTTTCACCCATTAGTTCTTCTTCTCCTGTTTATTGACTTAGGACGTGGAACTCTCTAAAGGTAGAAGGACCTGAAGTACGGTAGTAACGCTTAACAAGCGCCGGCCAGTGCTTTTCCTTGACTTCCTATTCAAACCACACGGTCGGAAGATCGTTGATGGGGGAAGCCATTGTATATTCCAAAACCCAAACCAGAACTAACTCTGTCTCTGTACCAACCCAAACCAGAACTAACTCTGTCTCTGTACTAACCCAAACCAGAACTAACTCTGTCTCTGTACTAACCCAAAACCAGAACTAACTCTGTCTCTGTATTAACCCAAACCAGAACTAACTCTCTCTCTGTACTAACTCAAACCAGAACTAACTCTGTCTCTGTACTAACTCAAACAAAAACTAACTCTGTCTCTGTACTAACCCAAACCAGAACTAACTCTGTCTCTGAACTAACCTAAACCAGAACTAACTCTGTCTCTGTACTAACCCAAACCAGAACTAACTCTGTCTCTGTACTAACCCAAAACCAGAACTAACTCTGTCTCTGTACTAACCCAAACCAGAACTAACTCTCTCTCTGTACTAACTCAAACCAGAACTAACTCTGTCTCTGTACTAACCTAAACCAGAACTAACTCTGTCTCTGTACTAACCCAAACCAGAACAAACTCAGTCTCTGTACTAACCCAAACCAGAACAGACTCTGTCTCTGTACTAACCCAAACCACAACTAACTCTGTCTCTGTACTAACCCAAACCAGATCTAACTCTGTCTCTGTACTAACTCAAACCAGAACTAACTCTGTCTCTGTACTAACATAAACAAGAACTAACTCTGTCTCTGTACTAACCCAAACCAGAACTAACTCAGTCTCTGTACTAACTCAAACCAGAACTAACTCTGTCTCTGTACTAACCCAAACCAGAACTAACTCTGTCTCTTTTCTCTCTCTGAGGTAATAACCGCCCACCTGTCCCGCCGAACACTGTAAAGGACTGACCACCAGGGCCCCCCAGTCACCTGGCACCAACTAGCTCTCCTCTCCATTCGTCCCATTTGCTCTACCTTGACTGCATCGCTGTATCATCCACCTGATGTAGCACCTGTACAGCTTCTAAAGGTTTTACCTTCAGACTCAGTTTTAGTTTAATAAACTGTAAATACTGTTTGACCAGAGGAGGAGGGGTCTCTGCTTGTGAGTCTGGTTCCTCTCAAGGTTTCTTCCTCCAGTTGAGGGAGTTGTTGTTTCCACTGTTGCCTCTGGCTTGCTCACTGGAATAAAGTGTGTGATTTCATGTTTTTCATGCTTTAAAATTCCTGTAAAACTGCTTTGTGTCAACATCGACTTGACTGCCCCCACAGTCTGCATTGGTATTGCTCTGTTCCGTCTGTATCCATAAGCTTTCTGAAAACATACAGATTACGCAGGAAATAAACGCAGAGCACGGACAGAAAGCTCCATGCGTACCCGTATCTGTATTTAATGTTGAGTATAGATAAATATAAATGGCTTTATTCTGAATATTTGCGCATTTGACTGTGTGTGTATGAATACAAAACAATATATATTAATCTTATTAACCTTTTCCTTTATATGCCTTCCTATTCTAAGATGTTGGCTTTGCTCTGCCTCAGTATAAGAGTCCTGCCCTGTCACTGCCTCTACTGCCTGTAGTCAGAAGGCAGAGTGCTATTCCCTTTCTCTCATTAAAATTCACAGAGATGAAAATAACTACTGACACAGTAGACATCAGAGGAATCTAATTCAATCAAAAGCAGCAGGATTTAACATATTTGACGTTTAACTAAATCTGTTTGATTAATTTTCAGTGAAGATTAAAAAACAGAACGCTTAATGAGCTAAATGTAATTACTTTCCGTTTCAGATCGGTCATCAGACGCAATTAGACACAATAGAAAGAGCTGGAAAGAACATCTGAGCTGGAGCCTCGACACTGGCGACCAGGCTGGCTGATACCAACCAGTGCCGCTTTCTTTTTCCCTCCTTTCTACCTCTCGTCCTCTAAATCTCTCTCCGTTCTGCTCTTTATCTCAGGCGTTCTCACTCATTTCCATACACTAGGCTTCCCTTAACTCCCCCCCAGAGGACGGTGGCAGCTTCAGTGTGCTCTATCTGTCAGTGAGGATGAACCCCATCAGAATATAAAGCACTCAGACTGTGGCATAACGACCTGGGGAATGAGCCCGGCGCTGCCCTCAAACCTCCCCGCTGATGAAGGGGCATTTCTGTCCACCTCGGAGACGCCCCAGCCTGATCCGGGCAGAGGAAGTCCAGGAGTGTGTGTGTGTGTGTGTGTGTGCACCTCTGAATAAACTTATGAAAGCTGAAAGTTTAACAAGATGCATCGAAGACTTATTCATGATGCAGACTTTCAGAGTGATATCAAAGCAGTACCCTGCCCTCGCCGGACCTTCCTCAGGTCAATCCTGAGGTCTTCCTGTTCCACTGAAAACTTTTTTACCGTCCAACTAGTTCAGTCAGTCCTCTCAGTAGTTCTACAGAGCTGTGTAGGAGTCTCACCATGAACATATCACCTTATCACTTTACTCCAGTGTACAGGAAGTCACATTATTATGACCACCAGCTAATATCCAGAGTAGCCGCCGTGTGCAGCATGGACAGCAGATAGACGGACTGGGAGACTCAGTAAGGTCCTGGTAGGTGGTCACAGGTATCTGGAAGTATCATGCTGACTGCAGTGCATCCCACAGCTGCTGGAGGGAGCATGAAGCAGCTTCCATAGAGCCAACACCACCATCCAAGTGGTCCCACAGATGCTCAATTGGGTTCAAGTGGAATTAGGGGTCTGGGGTAGTGTTTAAAGTCATGGTCAGCTCCTCCAACCAGTGTGGGACATTTCTAGTCGTGTGACGTGTCTCATTGTCTTGCTGACAGATCCCATCAAACCCAGAGAAGACAATCAGCATGTATGGTGTACGTGATCTACAAGGATGGATTCCAACTGGTTCAGAGTGTCTTCTACATGAGATGAGTGGGTCCAGAGAATGACATGAAAACATCCCCCAGCCCAGAACGCAGCCACCTACGCACTGCCAAAAGTAGTGAGTGGTCATAATAATGTGACTCAACTGTTTATAAATGCATATTTGGATAGACGTTATGGACTATGAAGTTAGCCATTATGTAACATTATGCCTATTAGAATGAGCAACATTACTAATATAAGTTAATGTTCTCGGCAGTGACTAAATTTAATGACATTTTTTTTGCACGTTTTAGTGCAAAATATCAATAAATTTTGTTTAACATATTGAAAAAACATGGTTTATAAAAGGTGCCATAATTTTTTACACAGGACACATTTTATGTTTAACTTTGATCTCAATGCAGAACATCTTTGGAGCAAATTGGAATGATGATTGTGAGCCTTGCTTTCTTGTTTCACTTCAGGCCTCAGGATTGACCCGAGGAAGGTTTGGCGAGGGCAGGGCGCTGCTTTGATGTAAAACCCCCCCCCCCCACTCACACTTCTGTGACAAGCTTATCAGAAGGTAGGTGGACTGTTATAGCTGCAAAGGAGGGGTCAACTCTGTATAACTGTCCTTGGTTTGGAAGGGGATTCCCCAAAAGACACAGCCTCAATGTTTAGGCTAAAAATGTACTTGTTTAGTTGGTAGCCTGTCTGTTAGTTGCAGATCTGGATGTTTACTGACAGAGAGTATTATGGGTAACTGAAAATGTTGGTGCTGCCGTCCCGCTGCTCTCATGAGCTCACTCGAGTTTGTTGAGGGTGAAGTGGAGGGGTGCTGACATCACAGTGAGTCTCATGTCTTTGTTATTTTCTGGCTCTCCTCTAACAGCTAGACCTTCTGGAGTCCCTGCTGCACCTTATTAACACTATATACTGGTCTCAGTCACCCCTAACAGAACTACCTGTCTGTTTCTCTTGTGCGGTCTGATGATGAATAGCTGCCCTTCCTGTGTGGTCTGATGCTGCTGCTTTGTCTGCCTTGACCTGGTGCCCAGTTTGCCTACATGCTGGACAAGATTACCCACCATGGAGCCCCAATGCTTTATGACAGCATCTGTTGTAAAATGACTTGAGTATTGGGGTGATGGTCAGGTGTCCACATACTTTTGGCTATCTAGTATATGTAACCAAGCCTAAAAGCTCTCCAAACATTGGATCTGTGGTGGATATGCAGGTCACCGACGGAGATCTGAAGTCAAGTGCAGGATTATAAATCCAAACTCACAATCAGGCACAAACCAGTTAAAAACTGGATAAGCAGAGAGACGATCGAGGCAAACACTCTGAAACCCAAAACCAACTCTTACACGAGAAACTAAACCAGAACGTCATATCTGGGAAAAGAGAACAAAGAAAATATCGCTTAGAATAGCTGGACATGATGCAAACAAGACTTCACAAAGACCTGAGGGACACAGGTACCTTGTATACACACAATGACTGACAACAGGAAACACAACTAGTGTTCTAGTGACAAGACAACCAGAGATGGCGTGGGACAAAAGGACACCCAGACCCAGGCAGGGAGAAAACAAAGGATATGAGCACCTAAGACAACAAGGAACACCTAGGAGCAGATGAGGGCCGTAACAATGGGGCAATACAAGAAGGAGCCAACAGCCAAAACAAACACAAGCACATGGAACATCACAGGAGAGATTGAACAAGAGCATAGACAGACAAGAGAAGACAGAAAGTGACAACTAGAGGGTGCAAGACTTTAGATTTTCAGAAGGTATTCATTAATAAACCCACAGCAGAAGGGACTGCTTTGCAACCTGACCTTACAAATCCATGAACTTCACAGGTTGGGCATGATCTGCTCTTTCAACAAGACTGGATTGCTAACCTTTAAGGTACTGGAGACCTGGACATAGCAGAGTTCTTCTTTTGGCCATGTGTTCATCTATGGCAGTAACCTCGTTATGGTCCAATGGTCTATCTCTCAGCTAACAGTCACAGAAGATTAGAGAGCTTTTAATCGATGTATCTTTTGGCACCCCTAGACTGCTGTCACAGCACCTACTCTGGGAAAGCCTGCCCTTGAGGGCACATTGCTGGGGAGACTGTAGGGCACTGCATCTCATTCTCTTCTCTGGAGTTCTTTCTCTCCATTACGACGGCTCTTCATCAGGATCTCTCACTTGGAGAGCATTCATAAGTGTTCTTTATCAGGAAGACACCTGTAGGGAATCTCGAGTTCATCCCATTGTGAGGATGCCTAAATAGCATAACAACCCATTTTCTCCACCGGAGGGGCATCCATTAGGAAACCTGCCCACATTCTCATGCATACATCACATTTAATCCACTGAAGGAGCAGTTGTTCATTAAAGGAGGACCTAAATGGGCACTTCATCATGTTTTCCTTGAGGAGTACCCTATTCAACTTCCCATTTTCTACACTGGGAGGGGTGCCCTCTGGGACACTGTCGTGTAGGGGCAGCATTGAGAGCACTTTCCCACTGGAAGGGCACCCACAGGGAATGTCAAGGGTACCTTATAGGGCACTGCATCATGTTGTCTCCACTAGGGCACTCATTAAGGGTGCTCATTGTTATCAAATGCTCTTGTTTCAGGGGTCACATTATCATCATTTCTTGGACTAAGGGGGCACTCCAGAGGGCACTTTATCCCATCTGAAGTGCACCCAATAGGGCATTTTCCCTCGTTTCTGGGGGCACCCCTCTGAGCCAGCCTGTACATCTGATTAAAAATAACTTACAAATATGAAGGAACTTGATTATCCATTGGCTCTGCTAATCTATGTGAACTTTATAAAACATGATATGATCCCAACCCAGATAACGCTGAGGTAAGTATACAAAATGCAACACATTCCAAGACCGTTGGGACAAAAAGACTTTTATCACTTTGGAGTGTTGCTGTTCCTTCTGATAACACTTAAAAGATGTTATATACAGCATCATCTACATCTACAGAATCATCTACAGCATAATCTACATCTACAGGATCATCTACAGCATCATCGACATCTACAGAATCATCTACAGCATCATCTACATGTACAGGATCATCTACAGCATCATCTACATCTACAGAATCATCTACAGCATCATCAACATCTACAGAATCATCTACAGCATCATCAACATCTACAGCATCATCTACATCTACAGAATCATCTACAGCATCTAAATCTACAGCATCATCTACATCTACAGAATCATCTACAGCATCATCTACATCTACAGAATCATCTACAGCATCTAAATCTACAGCATCATCTACATCTACAGAATCATCTACATCTGCAGAATCATCTACAGCATCTACATCTACAGAATCATCTACATCTACAGAATCATCTACATCTACAGAATCATCTATAGCATGTCAGCAAACTGTCAGCAAAATTTGTCTGTGAGAGTAGAAATGTGATCAAGGCAAAAACCTAACACCACACAGTGTGACTCAGGCTAACACACGGTTGAGTCACATTATTATGACCACCTACTTTGGACGGTGGCAGCTTTCTGGTCTGGGGAACATCTTTATGGCATTCTCTGGACCTGCTCATCCATGTAGAAGACACTCTCAACCCATTTGGGTCTTAATCCATCATTGCAGATCACGTACACCATACATGCTGATGGTCTTCTCTGGGGTGGATGGGATCTTCCAGCAAGACGATGAGACACATCACACGACTAGAAATGTCCCACACTGGTTGGAAGCGCTGAGTAAGACTTCCAAGTACTATTCTGGACCCATAGTTCCCCAGACTTGAACCCAAATGAGCATCTGTGGGACCACCTGGATGGGGATGTCCAGTCCGTCTAGCTGCAGTTCGCACTGCACACGGCGATCACTCTTGATATCAGCTGGTGGTCAAAATAAGACACTCTCTCAGAGCTCCATCGCTCTCTTTCACACAAACAAACACACACAGGAACATACACTAGGTCTGCTTGGGTCAGCAACTTTAAGGCCTGACCAGACCAGGCCTGATGGGGCTGCTAAATCTGAATCTGGAACTGGACCTGAAACCCCACTAGCTGTGACAGATTACTGCAGAAACACTTGGTTCCTAACCAACAACATGATGAGCTTTTGCTGTAGCTGACTAGACTGCAGTACATGAGTCCTCTGACACTGACGCTTGTTTCCTGCTAATAGCCGCGACAGAAGAACTTCATCCACAGTAAACGTGTCTCTGAAGACATGATGTTCCTGCTGTGATAGCTCAAAGCACCACGGCAAGCTCTGTACTGTAAGTACTGTTTATAACCAGTGTTGTATTTTCCATAATGAAGGAGTTCCTGAACTGTAAACAGCTCCCTCTTCAGTGAGCTCTCTTTTTATTTCTTCCATAGTAAACAACACTAACTTGGTGGTTCTCACACCTTCTTATACCAGATTCAAACTTCAAAAGCTGCTGGATGTCCTTTAAACACTGTGTCCACTCACTGTCCACTCTATTAGACACTCCTACTACTTGCTGGTCCACCTTGTAGATGTAAAGTCAGAGACAGTAGCTCATCTGCTGCTGCACGGTTTGTGTTCCTCTAGTCCTTCATCAGTGGACACAGGACGCCGCCCACAGGACACTGTTGTCTGGATAGTTTTGGCTGGTGGATGATTCTCAGTCCAGCAGTGACACTGAGGTGTTTAAAAACTCCAGCAGAGGCACTGCTGTGTCTGATCCACTCACACCAGCACAACACGCACTACTAACACACCACGACCACGTCAGTGTCACTGCAGTGCTGAGAACGACCCACCTCCCTAATAGTACCTACACTGGGAGGTCCTGTTTAACAGTCACATACTTTGAACATTCTGACCAGCAGCTTCATGAGGAGCCACATGAGCTGCTTCTCTAACAGGACTGAAGAAGATAGTGTAGATGCTGTACATTATTTGTATGATGTAGAAGGTCAGTAGATCAGCAGCTGGAACATAAACAGAGAGACGTTCCGTGATGTAGCAGGTTCTAGATTATCTAGAGTTTATAGACGAGTACAGAAGTTTAAAGCCGGGTCTAAAAGATACAGGTAGTCAGTGCAGCTCTTTTAAAACAGGACTGATCTGAGATCTGTTTAGTGTTTGTTAGGATCCCAGCTGCTGCGTTCTGGACCAGCTGGATTGTTTTCTTAGAAACTCCAGTAAGAGACCATTACAGTGATCAACTCTGACCATTACAGTGATCAACTCTGACCATTACAGTGATCGACTCTGACCATTACAGTGATCTAATCTGACCATTACAGTGATCAACTCCGACCATTATAGTGATCGACTCTGACCATTACAGTGATGAACTCTGACCATTACAGTGATCGACTCCGACCATTATAGTGATCGACTCTGACCATTACAGTGATCGACTCTGACCATTACAGTGATGAACTCTGACCATTACAGTGATGAACTCTGACCATTACAGTGATGAACTCTGACCATTACAGTGATCAACTCTGACCATTACAGTGATCAACTCTGACCATTACAGTGATCATCTCTGACCATTACAGTGATGAACTCTGACCATTACAGTGATGAACTCTGACCATTACAGTGATCAACACTGACCATTATAGTGATCGACTCTGACCATTACAGTGATCGACTCTGACCATTATAGTGATCGACTCTGACCATTATAGTGATCGACTCTGACCATTACAGTGATCATCTCTGCTGTAATAAGCTACAAGAAGTAACTTTACTGACTGTTTACATGTGGAATAAAACTGAGCTTAGAGTCTAAGATCACGTTGATACTAGTAGTTAAAGAACCAGAGTCTAAGTTTTAGTACCATATATATTCAGTTATGTGGGTCCAGACTTCTGACTGTTAGCGTACGTGTTTAATTTGACTGTGTGGTTTGTGTTCAGTGGTTTACGGCCTCAGTGTGTAACTTTCTTAGTTCTGTGTGGAGTTTGAGATGTTGTGACATTCGTGAGATCGCTTGGCGCTGAGCTGCAGGGATGAGACATCATTCCGTCTGTTAGCGAAAACAAATGCAGCTTCGCTGAAGGACAGACGGAGCGTCCCAGTAGCCCCATTGG
Organism: Megaleporinus macrocephalus; assembly: GCA_021613375.1. Taxonomy (NCBI): domain Eukaryota; kingdom Metazoa; phylum Chordata; class Actinopteri; order Characiformes; family Anostomidae; genus Megaleporinus; species Megaleporinus macrocephalus. Next base: position 4,424,188 of record CM038706.1, on the reverse strand, counting down.
GTCATGTTCCCTCGTCCCCGTCTCCGTACAACCCAGACATATTTGCTATTTCCTCCCTGCTGTCCGAGTTGTCAAGGAGACAAGTGAAAGGCGTTGAAATCTCTGGATACCTGAACGCCACCAATGAAAAACAGAACTCAGCCATGCTGAACATCTAAGTTACAGCAACAGGTTGTTTATGCCTGTCCACAAATACACTCCCACGTTCAATTAACTCGTTTAATACTGACTGACGTTCCCACCCCTTCCAGTGCCAGAGTTATGCCGGACCACTCGTCAGTTGTTTGATGTAGACCTAGTCAAAACAGACTAAACTAAGAATAAATTAACAGGTCGTTTCCCAACAAGCTAGATGTGAAACAGCCCTGAAGAGTGATGTCACATCACGGCATCACTGTGGTGTGAACTGCAGCTGAAGGGTAGTAAGTGATTTTCCACTAGGGGGCACTATTACACTCTCTCAAAACGCCTGTGGATTGCATCGTTTACAGTCAATCAAACTCAGTTTAACTTATTTTAGCAAGTTTCTAGCCAGAATCCAGTAACACCAGAGACCCTCCCCAGCTCTGATATGATTGGCTTACAAACTACATGGTCCAATATTATTGGCTTACAACCTTGGTGGTATAATATAATGGGTTTACAACCTACGTGGTCTAATATGATTGGATGAACAGGGGGTTAAACTTTTCATGTTATGATAGTCGGTCTCTGGCAGCACAGCAGAGGACGCACCCCCCTCAGGTCGCATCTTGCTATTACAGTGTTTTGGGAACGAAAATAAATTGTTAATGATGTGAATTAATAATATACATTTTTTTTTTGGAGGGGGGGGGGGGGTAACATTTTGGGGATCTGACAGTTCATATTCACTTTGTTTATTATAGATTCTGAAAAAAGTAAAAGATAAAATATTTAGGGAGGGGCTAGATCCCCCTTAAAGCTGGCCTAGTGATGTCCATAGCTACCTTAAATGATGTAACCGGGAGCAGCACCTTCAACATTGATAAGAGGTTAGAGTACAGGGCAGCAGCACTACTTCCTCATCCTCACATGTTGGACTGATTCCACTCCACAATACACTGACTCACTATCACCTCTTCATGTACACAGTGGTACTACAGTGACTCACTATCACCTCTTCATGTACACAGTGGTACTACAGTGACTCACTATCACCTCTTCATGTACACAGTGGTACTACAGTGACTCACTATCACCTCTTCATGTACACAGTGGTACTACAGTGGCTCACTATCACCTCTTCATGTACACAGTGGTACTACAGTGACTCACTACCACGTTCATGTACACAGTGGTACTACAGTGACTCACTATCACCTCTTCAGATACAAAGTGGTACTACAGTGATTCACTATCACCTCTTCAGATACAAAGTGGTACTACAGTGATTCACTATCACCATTTCAGGTACAAAGTAGTACTACAGTGACTCACTATCACCTCTTCAGGTACAAAGTGGTATTACTGTGACTTACTATCACCTCTTTGGATACAAAGTGGTACTACAGTGACTCACTATCACCTCTTCAGGTACAAAGTGGTACTACAGTGATTCACTATCACCTCTTCAGGTACAAAAAGGTACTACAGTGACTCATTATCACCTCTTCAGGTACAAAGTGGTATTACAGTGACTCACTATCACCTCTTCAGGTACAAAAAGGTACTACAGTGACTCATTATCACCTCTTCAGGTACAAAGGGGTATTACAGTGACTCACTATCACCTCTTCAGGTACAAAAAGGTACTACAGTGATTCACTATCACCTCTTCAGGTACAAAGTAGTACTACAGTGACTCACTATCACATCTTCAGGTACAAAGTAGTACTACAGTGACTCACTATCACCATTTCAGGTACAAAGTAGTACTACAGTGACTCACTATCACATCTTCAGGTACAAAGTAGTACTACAGTGACTCACTATTACCATTTCAGGTACAAAGTAGTACTACAGTGACTCACTATCACCTCTTCAGGTACAAAAAGGTACTACAGTGACTCATTATCACCTCTTCAGGTACAAAGTAGTACTACAGTGACTCACTATCACCTCTTCAGGTACAAAAAGGTACTACAGTGACTCATTATCACCTCTTCAGGTAAAAAGTGGTATTACTGTGACTTACTATCACATCTTCAGGTTCAAAGTGGTACTACAGTGACTCACTATCACCTCTTCAGGTACAAAGTAGTACTACAGTGACTCACTATCACCATTTCAGGTACAAAGTAGTACTACAGTGACTCACTATCACCTCTTCAGGTACAAAAAGGTACTACAGTGACTCATTATCACCTCTTCAGGTACAAAGTAGTACTACAGTGACTCACTATCACCTCTTCAGGTACAAAGTAGTACTACAGTGACTCACTATCACCTCTTCAGGTACAAAGTGGTATTACTGTGACTTACTATCACCTCTTTGGGTACAAAGTGGTACTACAGTGACTCATTATCACCTCTTTGGGTACAAAGTGGTACTACAGTGACTCACTATCACCTCTTCAGGCACAAAATAGTACTACAGTGACTCATTATCACCTCTTCAGGTACAAAGTGGTATTACTGTGACTTACTATCACCTCTTTGGGTACAAAGTGGTACTACAGTGACTCACTATCACCTCTTCAGGTACAAAGTGGTACTACAGTGACTCACTATCACCTCTTCAGGTACAAAGTGGTATTACTGTGACTTACTATCACCTCTTTGGGTACAAAGTGGTACTACAGTGACTCAATATCACCTCTTCAGGTACAAAGTAGTACTACCGTGACTCACTGTCACCTCTTCAGGTACAAAAAGGTACTACAGTGACTCATTATCACCTCTTCAGGTACAAAATAGTACTACAGTGACTCACTATCACCTCTTTAGGTACAAAATGGTACTACAGTGACTCACTATCACCACTTCTGGTAGTAAATATTATTACAAGACAGGGTGAGCCATGCTAGCTGCTTAGCTTCAGTAGATACCTCTAGAAATCCTACATATTGCTCCTTTAATATAGAAATCCTTTGCATTTGATCACAGATAACATTCACTGAGAACTTGCAGGATGAACAGCAGACACCAAAACGGCCACAGGATAAAGTTGTTAGAAAAAAAATATATATTATTTATGGAAGTTGGCCAAACAGAGAAAGAAAACTCAGTGTGTTTTGTTTACCTTCTGTGAAGATGAATCCTAGCAAAGAAGCCCAAACAGTGATATATGCAGGATAAACAGACTTGAAACAGATCAGTGTGAAGCTTCTTTGACTCTTTTCTCTTTTTTGTCAAAGTATCCTTGAAGTAAACATAATTTGAATAGCTCGTTAGAAACTTGTTTACACTGCCCGCACTCGTCTCGCACGTCCTCCAAAGTGAAAGAAGATGCAAAGTGTAACCATAGTAACGCGTTGTGATGAAGGTGCCATAACAGCTCTGTTCCTGTATGAGCTAAATTATGAAGCAAATTCAGGGCCCAGTTTCCCAAAAGCACCTGAGAGTTAAGATCAGCTTCACCGGAAGAGAGAGAGTGAGAGAGAGAGAGAGAGAGAGAGAGAGAGAGAGACGCTCAGATGTTGTTCTAGTTCTATGTACCCAAAAACACAGGACACTGTTGTCTGGATAGTTTGGGTTGGTGGACGATTCTCAGTCCAGCAGTGACACTTACATCAACTCACACCAGCACAACACACACTACTAACACACCACCACCACGCCAGTGTCACTGCAGTGCTGAGAATGATCCACCTCCCTAATAGTATCTGCTCTGTGGTGGTCCTGTGGGGGTCCTGATCATTAAAGAACAGAGTAATAAAGTATACAGAGAATCAGATGAACTACAGTCTGTAAGTGGAGCTCGTCAGTGGTCAGTGGAGCTGATAATATATACAGTGAGGAAAATAAGTATTTGAACTCCCTGCGACTTTGCAAGTTCTCCCACTTAGAAATCATGGAGGAGTTTGAAATTTTCATCTTAGGTGCATGTCCACTGTAAGAAAAACAAAAACAAAAACTGGAAATCTCAATATATGATTTTTTAATTATGTATTGGTGTCTCACTGCTATAAATAAGTATTTGAACACAGGTGAAAAATAATGTTAATGTTTGGTACAGTAGCCTTTGTTTGCAATTACAGAGGTCAGACGTTTCCTGTAGTTTTTCATCAGGTTTGCACTGCAGCAGGGATTTTGGCCCATTCCTCCACACAGATCTTCTCCAGATCAGCCAGGTTTCTGGGCTGTCGCTGAGAAACACAGAGTTTGAGCTCCCTCCAAAGATTTTCTTTAGGGTTTAGGTCTGGAGACTGGCTAGGCCACTCCAGAACCTTGATATGCTTCTTACAGAGCCACTCCTTGGTTCTCCTGGCTGTGTGCTTTGGGTCATTGTCATGTTGAAAGATCCAGCCATGACCCATCCTCAGTGCTCTAACTGAGGAAAGGAGGTTGTTCCCCAAAATCTCGCAATACATGGCCCCGGTCATCCTCTCCTTAATACAGTGCAGGTGTCTTGTCCATGTACAGAACAACACCTCCAAAGCAAGATGCTTCCACCCCCATGCTTCACAGTCAGGATGGAGTTTTTGGGATGGTACTCATCATTCTTCCTCCTCCAAACACAGCGAGTGGAATTGAGACCAAAAAGTTCTATTTTGGTCTCATCTGACCACAGAACGTTCTCCCATGACTCCTCTGGATCATCCAAATGGTCATGGGCAACTTTAAGACAAGCCTGGACGTGTGCTAATTTAAGCAGGGGAACCTTCCATGCCATGCATGACTTTAAACTATGACTTCTTAGTGTATTACCCACAGTAACCTTGGAAACAGTGGTGTCAGCTCTCTTCAGGTCATTGACCAGTTCCTTCCGTGTAGTTCTGGGCTGATTTCTCACCTTTCTTAGGATCATTGATATGTCATATTTAGCTTCTCCCTTTTTCTAATAAGCCCTTTCCAGCTTTGTGGACGTCTACAATTTTGTCTCTGGTGTCTTTGGACAGCTCTTTGGTCTTAGCCATGTTAGACGTTAGAGTCTCACTGATTGTGTGGGGTGGACAGGTGTCTTTATGCAGCTAACGACCTCAAACAGGTGCTTCTAATTTAGAATAGTAAGTAAAGTGGAGGTGGACTTTTTAGAGGTGGACTAACTAACTAAGCTCAGTGAATATCTCCTTATAGTCCACTAGCTGTCCTCTTTATGTGTGCGTGCTGGAAAAGCCAAAGAGGACCAGAGAGAGACGAAGATTCATAGGTTTTAGGATCAGACATGAGGCCTTGAGCTGAGTGAGAGTCCTAATAGGAACGTCTGTTCACTCTTTAGCCTCCACTGCAATGCAGTTGGGCAGATATTGAATTTAACTGAATTGAATCCACTTCATTTATCCCTGAGGAGAAATTAACACTGGGCACACAGGAAAACACCGAAAAACAACCCCTTCAGGTAAATACAACACATTAAAAGTACTTATAGTGGCCAAAATAATCCTAACGTCCAAGTAATTAATGTTATTGCAAAGGTGACAAAGGTCACTCTCCATTAGACAGTCCAACATCCAGGACAATGGAACTGATAGCCAAGAGGCAACATTTCAAAAGCAAAACGAAGAGCTTTAACGAATCACCAATAAAGGAGCTTTTCTTTCAGTGTTGTTTGTGCAAAACAGTGAAAGATCTCAGTGAAGACCACTGTCTACAAGACCAGACTGATCTCTCAGACTGGACAGACCACAATACTTCTAAGAGAAGTTCAAATTTAAACCTGGAGAAGTGCATTTCCTGAAGGAACCGCAGGACGGTTGCACATGAACGACAAATAGACGAGTGCGGGTGGGTATGTTTGTGGATTAGAGGTTGGGGATCTGCACTAAGTGGAATTTGGAGGCTGGAACGAAACCATGGCTGGAACGAAATAGGACTCTGTGGGTGGAACGAGGATTGAATAAACAATAAATAGATGAGTGCAGGTCAGTATGTCTGTGGATTAGTGTTTGGGGTCCTGGCTTGAGTGAGTACAAGCAGTTTGGAGGCTGTAGGTTAAATGAAACCATGAGGTTTGGGTGTCAGCGGAAATGAGTAGAACTCTATGGGGAACAAAGAGGGATGGGGCGGAGGGACCTTCCCCATTTATGGCATAACCAAGTTGACTGGACTCCAGGTTGAGCGTTCCCATTAAAATTTCAACATTTTTCATTGGAGATCTCAGAGAGGCTGAAGTTGGCTTTCTTAATTGCCAGGCTTTTGTTCTAATTTTTCTGTTCCACGCCAGTATGTAACTGCTGCACCATTTAAGATTCAAACAAGATGCTGGACAGTTAGACTGAGGCACCAGCACGGTTCAACTGCACCATTTAAGGTAGACCAAGAACGTTCAAACAAGATGCTGGACAGGTAGACTGAGGCACCAGCACGGTACTACTACAACATTTAAGGTAGACCAGGAACATTCAAACAAGATGCTGGACAGGTAGTCTGAGGCACCAGCACGGTTCTACTGCACCATTTAAGATAGACCAAGAACGTTCAAACAAGATGCTGGACAGGTAGACTGAGGCACCAGCATGGTACTACTGCACCATTTAAGGTAGACCAGGAAGGTTTAAACAAGATGCTGGACAGGTAGACCGAGGCACCAGCACCGTACTACTGCACCATTTAAGGTAGACCAGGAACGTTCAAACAAGATGCTGGACAGTTAGACTGAGGCACCAGCACGGTTCTACTGCACCATTTAAGGTAGACCAGGAACGTTCAAACAAGATGCTGGACAGGTAGACTGAGGCACCAGCACGGTACTACTGCACCATTCAAGGTAGACCAGGAACGTTCAAACAAGACGCTGGACAGGTAGTCTGAGGCACCAGCACGGTTCTACTGCACCATTTAAGGTAGGCTAGGAATGTTTTAACAAGATGCTGGACAGGTAGACTGAGGCACCAGCACGGAACTACTGCACCATTTAAGGTAGACCAGGAACGTTTAAACAAGATGCTGGACAGGTAGTCTGAGGCACTAGCACGGTACTACTGAACATATAAGGTAAACCAGGAATGTTTAAACAAGATGCTGGATAGGTAGACTGAGGCACCAGCATGGAACTACTGCACCATATAAGGTGGACCAGGAACGTTCAAACAAGACGCTGGACAGGTAGTCTGAGGCACCAGCACGGTACTACTGAACCATATAAGGTAGACCAGGAAAATTCAAACAAAAAGCCAAGTCAAGTATGCTAGTCCAGTGTTATTTGCAGTGGCAATGTGTGTTTACAAATTTGTGGGTCTATATAAGAAGAACTTATTTTCCCATTAACTCACTGATCTGAAATAATTACTGTAAGCTAACCTGAAGAAAGTTTGATGCTGAGCTTATGTATGAAGAAAAGAGGATTTTAGTTTTTCTTCAGCACGTAATATGACACATATCTCCCAAATCGTTGTGCCCTATCGTGGAAGCTCCGGTCATTCCTGAAACAAAGCACAAACTAATCTGGGGAGGAAAGCATATTGCTTCTGTCCAAAGACAAACAAGTATCCCTAAAATGCCAACTTTACAGGAGAGGACCAAAACTGATTTACGTTTAATGTAAGTCAATGGAACCAAAACGTTTTCCCAGCTATTTTGGAGCATTTCTATTGGTCCATTTATAGTGAAATTTTGAGACATTGTGAAAGAAGACTACATAGTTCAAATTATGTAAAAAATTCTAAAAATCACAATAAAAATTGAGAAGCTTGGTTTCTCCACAGCCCTGAACACTGTCTTTCATACTAACTCTGGAGGAACTGCTCAGATGCCCCCACGCAAGCTGCCCTCCACCACACGGCCAGACTCCGGCCCTCCAGACTCTCTTCCCTCCATCCCCAAACAAACACATCATACCTGTCAGTGAATCTGAGCTGCTGCTGCTCGCTGACAGACGCCGCTTTGCTTTGCTTTCCAGGTGCCAAACCACACGGTCTGCGTGGTCTCCATGGTAACAGCTATCTGTGATTGGTGGAGCTTGCTTTAGAATGTATGGGTGGTGTCTGAACGAGGAATGAGGTCATAAAACTCAACTGGTTTGAAAGTTGAAATCAGACTGAACTGGGACTTTAACTGGATCGTATATCACCAGCTCACAGTCTCTCTCGCCGCTGATGGGAGGTCCACGCTGGCCGGATGAAATATTATGGGTGAAAATCTAATTCCCTATATTCTGATGGTAATGGGATTTGGAACCAGACTGCTCAGCTCTTTAGGCCAGCCCGGCCGCAGCTGTTTGGTTTAGTAAGCCAAGCTTGTTACCGAACATCAGTTTATTTCTGTTTTTCATTGAGGTAATAACTGCCCACCTGTCCCACTGAATACTGTTGGAGGTCTGACTGTCGTCACCTGGCACCAACCAACTCTCCTCTCCATGCTACACCTCCACTGCATTACTCTATCATCCAGATGTAGCACCAGTGCAGCTTCTCTCCTTTCAGTTTACTCTGTTTATAATCAGATCTATTATTATCAGATCTGCCAGAGTCACCAGCTACACTCTAAACACTCCTCATCCTCTGTACTAACCCAAACCAGAACTAACTCTGTCTCTGTACTAACCAAAACCAAAACTAACTCTGTCTCTGTACTAACCCAAACCAGAACTAACTCTGTCTCTGTACTAACCCAAACCAGAACTAACTCTGTCTCTGTACTAACCAAAACCAAAACTAACTCTGTCTCTGTACTAACCAAAACCAAAACTAACTCTGTCTCTGTACTAACCCAAACCAGAACTAACTCTGTCTCTGTACTAACCTAAACCAGAACTAGCTCTGTCTCTGTACTAACCTAAACCAGAACTAACTCTGTCTCTGTACTAACCCAAACCAGAACTAACTCTGTCTCTGTACTAACCTAAACCAGAACTAGCTCTGTCTCTGTACTAGCCTAAACCAGAACTAACTCTGTCTCTGTATTAACCCAAACCAGAACTAACTCTGTCTCTGTACTAACCCAAACCAGAACTAACTCTGTCTCTGTACTAACCTAAACCAGAACTAACTCTGTCTCTGTACTAACCCAAACCAGAACTAACTCTGTCTCTGTACTAACCCAAACCAGAACTAGCTCTGTCTCTGTACTAACCTAAACCAGAACTAACTCTGTCTCTGTACTAACCCAAACCAGAACTAACTCTGTCTCTGTACTAACCTAAACCAGAACTAACTCTGTCTCTGTACTAACCCAAACCAGAACTGACTCTGTCTCTGTACTAACCCAAACCAGAACTAACTCTGTCTCTGTACTAACTCAAACAAAAACTAACTCTGTCTCTGTACTAACATAACTAGAACTAACTCTGTCTCTGTACTAACCCAAACCAGAACTAACTCTGTCTCTGTACTAACCCAAACCAGAACGGACTCTGTCTCTGTACTAACCTAAACCAGAACTGACTCTGTCTCTGTACTAACCCAAACCAGAACTGACTCTGTCTCTGTACTAACCCAAACCAGAACTAACTCAGTCTCTGTACTAACCCAAACCAGAACAGACTCTGTCTCTGTACTAACCTAAACCAGAACTAACTCTGTCTCTGTACTAACCCAAACCAGAACTAACTCTGTCTCTGTACTAACCCAAAACCAGAACTAACTCTGTCTCTGTACTAACCCAAACCAAAACTAACTCTGTCTCTGTACTAACCTAAACCAGGACTAACTCTGTCTCTGTACTAACCCAAACCAAAACTAACTCTGTCTCTGTACTAACCCAAACCAGAACTAACTCTGTCTCTGTACTAACCCAACCAGAAATAATTCTGTCTCTGTACTAACCCAAACCAGAACTAACTCTGTCTCTGTACTAACCCAAACCAAAACTAACTCTGTCTCTGTACTTACCCAAACCAGAACTAACTCTGTCTCTGTACTAACCTAAACCAGAACTAACTCTGTCTCTGTACTAACCCAAACCAGAACTAACTCTGTCCCGCCCAATACTGGAAAGGACTGACCACCAGGGCCCCGCTGTCACCTGGCACCAACCAGTTCTCCTCTGTATTGGTGCCATTTGCTCCACCTTGACTGCATTGCTGTATCATCCACCTGATGTAGCTCCTGTACAGCTTCTAAAGCTCTTATCTTCAAGACAATCCCAGCATCATTGGGTGAAGTCTCTGTTTTAGTGAATGACTCGCTGAAGTTTGCTGAGTGTGTGTTTTGTCTTAGACAGCATGCTCCCGAATCTCGTCATACTCCTCATGCTCTCTTTATACTCCTCATGCTCTCTTTATACTCCTCATACTCTGTTCATACTCCTCATACTCTGTTCATACTCCTCATACTCTGTTCATACTCCTCATACTCTGTTCATACTCCTCATACTCTATTCATACTCCTCATACTCTGTTCATACTCCTCATACTCTGTTCATACTCCTCATACTCTATTCATACTCCTCATACTCTATTCATACTCCTCATACTCTCTTCATACTCCTCATACTCTCTTCATACTCCTCATACTCTCTTCATACCCCTCATACTCTGTTCATACTCCTCATACTCTATTCATACTCCTCATACTCTATTCATACTCCTCATACTCTGTTCATACTCCTCATACTCTCTTCATACTCCTCATACTCTATTCATACTCCTCATACTCTCTTCATACTCTGTTCATACTCCTCATACTCCTCATACTCTGTTCATACTCCTCATACTCCTCATGCTCTGTTCATACTCCTCATACTCCTCATGCTCTGTTCATACTCCTCATACTCTGTTCATACTCCTCATACTCTGTTCATACTCCTCATACTCCTCATACTCTGTTCATACTCCTCATACTCTGTTAATACTCCTCATACTCTGTTTATACTCCTCATACTCTGTTCATACTCCTCATACTCTGTTCATACTCCTCATACTCTGTTCATACTCCTCATACTCCTCATGCTCTGTTCATACTCCTCATACTCCTCATGCTCTGTTTATACTCCTCATACTCTGTTCATACTCCTCATACTCTCTTCATACCCCTCATACTCTGTTCATACTCCTCATGCTCTGTTCATACTCCTCATACTCTCTTCATACTCCTCATACTCTGTTCATACTCCTCATACTCTCTTCATACCCCTCATACTCTCTTCATACCCCTCATACTCTCTTCATACTCCTCATACTCTGTTCATACCCCTCATACTCTCTTCATACTCCTCATGCTCTGTTCATACTCCTCACACTATCTTCATACTCCTCATACTCTGTTCATACTCCTCATGCTCTGTTCATACTCCTCATACTCTGTTCATACTCCTCATACTCTCTTCATACTCCTCATACTCTCTTCATACTCCTCATACTTTGTTCATACCCCTCATACTCTGTTCATACTCCTCATGCTCTGTTCATACTCCTCATACTCTGTTCATACTCCTCATACTCTCTTCATACTCCTCATACTCTCTTCATACTCCTCATACTCTCTTCATACTCCTCATACTCTCTTCATACTCCTCATACTCTCTTCATACTCCTCATACTCTCTTCATACACCTCATACTCTCTTCATACCCCTCATGCTCTGTTCATACTCCTCATACTCTGTTCATACTCCTCATGCTCTGTTCATACTCCTCATGCTCTGTTCATACCCTTCATACTCTCTTCATACCCCTCATACTCTGTTCATACTCCTCATACTCTCTTCATACCCCTCATGCTCTGTTCATACTCCTCATGCTCTGTTCATACTCCTCATACTCCTCATGCTCTGTTCATACTCCTCATACTCTCTTCATACTCCTCATACTCCTCATGCTCTGTTCATACTCCTCATACTCTGTTAATACTCCTCATGCTCTGTTCATACTCCTCATACTCTGTTCATACTCCTCATACTCTCTTCATACTCCTCATACTCTCTTCATACTCCTCATACTCTCTTCATACTCCTCATACTCTCTTCATACTCCTCATACTCTCTTCATACCCCTCATACTCTCTTCATACCCTTCATACTCTCTTCATACTCCTCATGCTCTGTTCATACTCCTCATACTCTCTTCATACTCCTCATACTCCTCATGCTCTGTTCATACTCCTCATACTCTGTTAATACTCCTCATGCTCTGTTCATACTCCTCATACTCTGTTCATACTCCTCATACTCTCTTCATACTCCTCATACTCTCTTCATACTCCTCATACTCTCTTCATACTCCTCATACTCTCTTCATACCCTTCATACTCTCTTCATACTCCTCATACTCTCTTCATACCCCTCATACTCTCTTCATACCCTTCATACTCTCTTCATACTCCTCATGCTCTGTTCATACCCCTCATACTCTCTTCATACCCTTCATACTCTCTTCATACTCCTCATGCTCTGTTCATACCCCTCATACTCTCTTCATACCCCTCATACTCTCTTCATACCCCTCATACTCTCTTCATACCCCTCATACTCTGTTCATACTCCTCATACTCTCTTCATACCCCTCATACTCTATTCATACTCCTCATACTCTCTTCATACTCCTCACTCCTTCTGACCTAAAGCTGCTGGAAGCCTCTGAGGGGTTCTCTGGCTCGTCTTCTGGATTTGAGTGCTGCACGTCATAGACTTGCCCCAGGCTTGACTGAGCCGAGGTGTCTGTGCCATGCGGGAAGAAACTAAGTGCCTCCTCGAGCTTTCATACTTGAGATGAACTGGAAAAATCTCCTTTTCCACAGGATATGATGGAATATCTACACACACGTCTGTGAAGATGATAGAGGTGGCTCATTCGGATGGTATTGAAATCACTGCACTGGTAATAGCTACATTATCCCGCCTCCCATTGTACAACTAATTCCTCCCAATAGAGCTCCAGTTAGGAGCTGCCCCAGATTGGCAGCAGCCCAAAATCAATGAGACCCTCATAGAAGCTTATACACATGATGGTGACTTAGCTTATGAAGCTTAAGAACAACTGAATGTTCTGAAGGTTTTGTGGACGTCCTGAACACCTAGTCTCTGTGAAATCAGCGACAGTGTCTCACAAATAAATCATCAGCTCCACCGTTCACTGCGCTTGTGTTCTCCCTGACGCACGAGCCGCATACTTTTCTGGCTGTTATTGTTTTGTTTGTTACGGGACAGGAGTTCCACATCTGCCGTCTCTCAGTCCTCCATTGTCTTATAGCCCACAACGCACCAGTGAACCGTACAGCAAAACAACTATTTGGTTTTATTCACCTGCTTCCAAGACTTGGCTAAACCTGCTTTTATCTCATTAACTCATTTGAAAGTGATGAGAGAGCTCAGGCAGAGATTAATGAGGTTTTGGGGGATGGCGGCTCGGGGTGGGATGTAAAGAGATGGTTTTCCGGGCGGAGGTCCAATGCCGGTTCTGCCCGGTTCATTTCACTCTGACGGGCTCGGGTGAGGCTGAGATGTTGTCTGGGTGATTTAGTGAACACAGAAACGCTTCGATCCATCCTTTTGTCCTGGTCCAGCTTGACTTCAACACTAGATTATAAGGTGAGGCCTACACAATGGATATTTATGAGCCAATACTATTGATGTAAGGTGCTGGTGGGCTTGCTGTGCTTTATTCTCATCACATACTAATCCGGCTGCTGGAAGCTTTCTGACTTTATGGCCTGGATCTTGAATTCCCCAGACTGTCAAGCTCCTCAGAACTTGGAAAGCATTAGACTTTACCTTTCAAGTCCAAATGCAGGCTGTAATTAGGGAAGCTGGGAGTGTAATAGGGCTTTGACTGTATGGGTAACGTGTCCACATAGTTTGGGGGTTTGTTTGCAACTCCCTAAGGCCAACGCTTACCAGTCCAGCAACAACCAAGCATTCCGAACCATTGTTTTTAACGATACAGACCCCAGCACTGGTGAATTCCAGCTCTCTGACAGAATACTACTCCTCTTTGTGTGTACATGCGTCACACAGGCATATGGACGCCATAGATTATTAGTATGTATCAGTTTAACCCTAAATTAATGTAACAAACTAAAATTAGGCCTATGCATGGGTTTGAATGCCTTTCAGTCACAATAATAATTTTAAACATAGTGTTAAGTCTAGAGCAACAACATCCTGGCCACTGGTAACTCTGAGCCTGGTTCAATTTCTCAGCGCTGCCTAGTATTTTGTTATTACTTTGTTACATTTAAGACACACTGAGGCTGCAGAAAGCCACCGTAGATCACATCACAGTCAGTCTTCTAGATCAGGGGTATATTAGAATTCAGTAAGGTCCAGTCAGAGGAGATTTCCTCAGGTCAAGGTCCGGACCGTTTCCGTTTTCTGTTTTAGAGCATGTTATATCTATTCAACTGTCGCTTCTTGCATGTGTGCACACTGCAGGAGCCAATCTGCACAGATCTGATTGGCTGAGGGGCGCTTTTGGTGATCTTACAACACATATGATTGGTCTGTGAGTTTACTGCACCGCAAAGCCCGTATACTGTAAAGACAAGAAGAGTTAAGACAAGAAGTCGCTCACAATAGTTGATCAGTTTGGGTTCGCATTGGACAACGTCTGGGTCCAGACCTGGACCGTGGTCCACCTATTAGTGACCTCGATTCTAGATAAACAGATCTCAGCTAATCTTACAGCCTCAGCTCACGTACAGAGAGCAGCTAGTAAAGTAGTAAACTGATTCATGATGATGAATTAATATACATAGTATAAAATAAAGTGGCGATGATGATGTTAATAAGCTCAACCACACCAGATAAAGTTACACAGCAGGGGCTCGAACACTCTGCTGGCCAATAACTGCAGAGTTTAAACCTCCTCTGGCTTCAACAGCAGCACTAACACTGTGGAGCTTTATGTCCGGGCAGTCATTTTTAACAACTGCAATAAATGCACAAACCATAAAGTGCCTGCAAGCCTTAACGTACACTATATTGGCAAAAGTATTTTCTTGTCTGTCTTCACACGCCTATGAACTTTAGTGATGTCCCATTCTTAATCTATAGGCTTTAATATGATGTCGGCCCAACGTTTGCAGCTGTAACAGCTTCAACTCTTCTGGGAAGGCTCTCCACACGGTTTAGGAGAGTGTTTATGGGAATGTTGGACCGTTCTCCCAGAAGACCATTAGTAAGGTCAGACACTGATGCTGGATGAGAAGGTCTGGCTCACAGTCTCTGCTCTAATTCATCCCAAAGGTTTTCTATCAGGTTGAGGTCAGGACTCTGTGCAGACCAGTCAAGTTCTTCCACACCAAACTCGCTCCTCCATGTCTTTATGGAGCTACTTTGTGCACTGGTGGGCAGCCATGTTGGAACAGGAAGGTGTCGTCCCCAAACTGTCCCCACAAGTTTGGGAGCATGAGATTGTGCAGAATCTCTTGGTCTGCTGAAGCATTAAGAGTTCCTTTCACTGGAACTAAGGGTCCGAGCCCACCTCCTGAAAAACAACCCCACACCATAATCCCCCCTCCACCAAACTTTACACTCGGCGCAATGCAGTCAGATGAGTACAGTTGTCTTGGCAACCGCAGAACCCACACTCGTCCATCGGATTGTCAGATGGAGAAGTGTGATTGGTCACTCCAGAGAACACGTCTCCACTGCTCTAGAGTCCAGTGGCAACGTGCTTTACTCCACTGCATCCGACGCTCTGCATTGTTCTTGGTAATGTAAGGCTTGGATGCAGCTGCTCGGCCATGGAGACCCATTCCATGAAGCACTCTACGCTCTGTTCTTGAGCTGATCTGAAGACCACATGAAGTTTGGAGGTCTGTAGTGATTGACTCTGTAGAAAGTTGGTGAGCTCTGTGCTCTATGCTCCTCAGCATCCGCTGACCCGCTCTGTCATTGTATGTGTTCTACCACTTGGTGTCTGAGTTGCTGTCGTTCTCAATCACTTCCACTTTGTTCTAACACCACTGACAGTCCACTGTGGAATATTTAGTAGTGAGGAAACTTCAACACTGGACTTGTTACACAGGTGGCGTCCTATCACGGTACCACGCTGGAGTTCACTGAGCTCCTGAGAGCGACTCACTCTTTACTAATGTGTGTAGAAGCAGTCTGCATGACTAGGTACTGGTTTTATACACCTGTATGGTCATGAAAGTGATTGGAACACCTGAATTCAATGATTTGGATGAGTGAGTGAATACATTCAGCAATATAGTCTATATACATGACTTTCCCTACATATAATCTCTCACTCGCTTTAAAACTAGAATCATATTAGTCCAGCCTAGTGGAGCGTGAAACCCACAGGACCCTGAACAAACCCTGCTGAGGTACCTGCACCACCAGCCCTCCTTCCCTCTCACGGCGAGTGATTACGCAGCTAAAAGCCCCGACAGGCCTCGAGAGCACAGCCTGCTGCTTATCCTGTTGTTCATCGGCGATGCCTGAGTGCTGCTGAATGGATGGAACGGAGCAGAGCAGAGGGGGAATAAAGAAGAGAGTCAGGGAGAGGGCAGCGCGAGCCGAGTGGCAGAGGGAGGCAGCACACACTCACAGACTTATAAGTTATTAACTGTTGAGCACAGAAAGAGCAGGAGACACACACAGACTGCTGCTCTGAAAAGGCTCGGAATGGATGCTCGATTACGCCTTTCTAAGCAAATACTTGGGGGTTTAAACCGTACAATAAATCTCACTCTGTAGTTTATATTACTGTCAGGAGAGTAAAACGCTTCTTTATGGCTTTTTCTTACATACTATTCTTTTGCATTATAGATTTTCTGTATTTTTCCAAGCTTGCAGTGATGCATGCTGGGTGGCTTAAGCAACACTGCACAGATGCACTGTCATCAAGAGCAAGGAACTTATCTTTTGCTTATCTGTGGTAAATATAAATATTTTTTTAATAAGTTGGCAACTACAATATAAGATACACGGCTTGGCTTGGATGTATAGTATAGAATATTAGCATTACTATATTAACACAGATACTCAAATACTTAAACTGTATTTGTATACACACAAATAACCATCCCAGCATCATCAGGAGAAGATGGGGTACACCATGGACAGTCTATTGTATGGTCAACACACACTCACACCTACGGGCAGTTTAGAGTGAGGATCCTAACATGCATGTGTTTGGACTGTGGGAGGAAACCTGAGTACCCGGAGGAACCCACTCAAACACAGAGAGACCATACACACTCCACACAGAACCACCCAGACCAGGAATCCAACCCAGATCATCTTACTGTGAGGAGACAGTGCTGATCACTACACCACCATACTGACCACTACACCACCATACTAACCACTACACCACCATACTAACCACTACACCACCATACTAACCACTACACCACCATACTAACCACTACACCACCATACTAACCACTACACCACCCTGCTGACCACTACAGCACCATACTGACCACTACACCACCATACTAACCACTACACCACCATACTAACCACTACACCACCATACTGACCACTACACCACCGTACTAACCACTACACCACCATACTAACCACTACACCATCATACTAACCACTACAACACCTTACTAACCACTACACCACCGTACTAACCACTACACCACCGTACTAACCACTACACCACCATACTAACCACTACACCACCATACTAACCACTACACCACCGTACTAACCACTACACCACCGTACTAACCACTACACCACCATACTAACCACTACACCACCGTACTAACCACTACACCACCGTACTAACCACTACACCACCATACTAACCACTACACCACCATACTAACCACTACACCACCATACTGACCACTACAGCACCGTGCTGACCAATACATCACCATACTGACCACTACACCACCATACTAACCACTACACCACCATACTAACCACTACACCACCATACTAACCACTACACCACCGTACTGACCACTACACCACCATACTGACCACTACACCACCGTACTGACCACTACACCACCGTACTGACCACTACACCACCGTACTAACCCCTACACCACCGTATTAACCACTACACTACCATACTAACCACTACACCACCATACTAACCACTACACCACCGTACTGACCACTACACCACCGTACTAACCACTACACCACCATACTAACCACTACACCACCATACTAACCACTACACCACCATACTACCCACTACACCACCATACTAACCACTACACCACCGTACTTAACCACTACATCACCGTACTAACCACTACACCACCGTACTGACCACTACACCACCATACTAACCACTACACCACCGTACTAACCACTACATCACCGTACTAACCACTACACCACCATACTAACCACTACACCACCGTACTAACCACTACACCACCATACTAACCACTACACCACCATACTAACCACTACACCACCGTGCTGACCACTACACCACCGTGCTGACCACTACACTACCATGCTGCCCGTCATTCATTTATCCATCACCTATAAACCTCCAGTGTCACGACTGGGTGACAGGTTCGAGGTGCTGGAGCCTAACCTAGTGCTCATTGGTGGAAAGGCTGAATTTTCATTTTCAATGCTGGACATTGAACCAATAGGGTCCCGGTTTGGTCTTCAAATTGTTAGACAACATTTACCCAACCAACTTATTTTTTTTTTTAGAAGGAAATGCTCGCGGAACAAAATTCACACGACGCAGAATTATCAGTTTTGAGCAAAATACATATCACTTTCACAGACAACGCGTTATCTAATGAACAGGAATAGAGGAAATCGTCCATGATATCTTATATTTTATAAAAATCTCTGAGACAGAAATAAACAACAGATGAATGAAGCTATTAATGAGCTCGAAACAAAGAACAGACACCTGAGGACAAAATCTAGATGAGTTGTTGGCAGTCGCAGAGCAACAAAGCACTAAGCCATCTGCTGAGGATCTGAATAACTGAATTAGACCTAATTATAATGAAATGGCACTTTTGTTTGTGAGTCAGACGTTTGTGTGGGATCCGTTCGGGGACAGCTACGCACATGTAAGCTTATTAATGCATCACAATACACATGTCCGCCCACTAGAAGCTGCACTACGGATTTAGCAGCGCATTCACTCTGCACTACGCGCAGTGCTGCTTTCCATTACGGCATGCGGGGCACTTAACCTTCAGACTCCATTCTACGTAAGCAATGCTATATAAGCCCTTTTTTTAAATATATCACGTAGAGTAAAGGCTCCAGTTCTATTACACCATGGATCACGGACCATCAATCTCGCTGTGCCACTGATACCACTAATCAAAGGCATCTAGGACTTTCTGGACCTGATTATGGGCGAGGCTAAGGAAATAATTAATCATATTACACTAACTATATTACCCTTTCCATCTGCAAACCCACGATCTGATGATGCATTACCCTATATAGCAGTGACAGCAGGGGGATTTAGGAGGGATCTGGCGTCCACAGCCTCAGTCTGGGCTCGAGAGGTCAGTACAGTGGGCGCCGCGACACAGACAGCAAGATCAATAAACCTCTAACCCTGACAGGACGTAACACAGCAGAGCTCTAATGTGGACGAATGTGATCACGGACAGATGGGAAGAGGCTCCGAAACCAAAATACACCCTACAGTCACAGCACTGGACAAATACCAGACTTTTGTGCAACTCTTTGATGTTTACTTGTGATATCACATTCAGTCCTGGCAAATAAGATCTGGATATAAGTGGCATGCAAAAGTTTGGGCACCTCCAAAGAGAATTCTTATCATTGTTTCATTGTATTTACACTCACTGACTATACAGGAGCTCCACTTACAGACTGTAGTTCATCTGATTCTCTGTATACTTTATTACTCTGTTCTTTAATGATCAGGACCCCCACAGGACCACCACCACCAGAGCAGGTTCCAGACATGGGACCAAGTCACTTAGTTGCAAGTAACAAGTAAGTCTCAAGTCTTGACAATCAAGTCCCCAGTCAAGTCCCAAGTCAATACAATCAAGTCCCAAGTCAAATCCTAAGTCTATACAAGTGAGTCTTGAGTCAAGCCCCAAGTCAATACAAGTGAGTCTCGAGTCAAGTCCCAAGTCAATAAAAGCAAGTCTCGAGTCAAGTCACAAGTCAATACAAGTGAGTCTTGAGTCAAGTCCCAAGTCAATACTAGCGAGTGTCCAGTCAAGTCCCAAGTCAATACAATCAAGTCCCAAGTCAATACAATCAAGTCCCAAGTCAATACAGGCGAGTCCCGAGTCAAAAATGGAACAAAGTTTGAAGTGGTTGCAGCTCCATGAGTGATCTTGACTCCACGTGTCCTGCATGTCGCAGTTCTTTTTTATTTACTGCAGCAGAATCTTCGGGGCATGTTGCTCCTCGTCTCCGCACAAATTCAACACTGGCGCCCCCCAAAGCTTCCTGTGATTGGCTGCAGAACTTCACTTGTTGCTAGGTTATGGATAAACTGACCAGCGCAGATCAGCTGCCTAGCGTTACAGCACCATTTAATAGAAAATGATCAGTTCTGTGATTACATTTTTCTTATGTATTATGTTAAAATATTGTGGCGAGTCTTTTTAAGTCTTTTCAAGTGTTAAAGCTCAAGTCTAATTCCAAGTCCAAGTCAGTAAATGTAAACTCACTCACTGTCCACTCTATTAGACACTCCAAAATCACTGGACCATTGTGTAGACGATAGCTCATTTGCTGCTGCATAGTTTGTGTTGCTCTAGTCCTTCATCAGTGGACACAGGACGCTGCCCACAGTCTAAGCCACTCACACCAGCACAACACACCCTACCCCCACGTCAGTGTCACTGCAGTGCTGAGAATGATCCACCTCCCTTATAGTACCTGCTCTGTGGTGGTTGTGTGGGGGGTCCGGACAGCAGCTAGACTGACTGGGAGACTCAATAAGGTTCTGGTAGGTGGTCACAGGTATCTGGAGGTGTCATGGTGACTGCAGTGCATCCCACAGCTGCTGGAGGGAGCGTGGAGGAGGATCCATAGAGCCAGGTGGGCCCACAGATGCTCAGTTGGGTTCAAGTCTGGTCAATTAGGGGTCCAGGGTAGAACTTGGAAGTCTTAGTCAGCTCTTCCAACCAGTGTGGGACATTTCTAGTCGTGTGACGTGTCTCATTGTCTTGCTGGAAGATCCCATCCGCCCCAGAGAAGACCATCAGCATGTACGGTGTAGATGATCTGCAAGGATGGATTCAGAGCCAAATGGGTGGAGAAGTAAAACAGGTGGGCAGAAATTTCCGCAGTCCATCCTGAACAGGGCTTTCGGTGAGCTACTGTTGCGTCCAACAACGCATGCTATTATCCTACTAAGTGTTTGTTTCAGCTGTGGCTCGCGTGTGTTGGCGTGTAGGAGGGGGTGTTGCTTTGTAGAGGTGTTCAGAGTCAGTTCAATCCTGCAAACAGTGACCCTGCGAGGTTCTCAGTGCTTGCAAAATCATAGCCTGCGACTAACAGCTCTGCGATGACAAATCGTCTTTAGATGTGAGAGAGTGTCTTAGTCTTTCAAAAGTCTATTCAGAGTCCTGTCAAGGTCTTCCAATGTACGGTCAGCATAAATCTCTGCCAGCCTTCAGCCTGAGGAGCCATTCTCTGTGCACTGAGTTCTGCGGCGTGTGTAGCAGTGAGGTATTTGCTGTAGTACTGGAATCTGTGAAACACTTTCACTGTGGTGGAGAAATTCATACAGTCCCATCAATAAAGGTTCTATTATGAACAAGTTCTCCACCTTGGAGTTGTTCAGGTTTTATATATAACCCACAGTGTATGTGTGCCAATATGTAGGAGCTGAACATTAAACAATGGATCTACAGCCAACAAAGCAAAAGAGCTTTATATTCAGCAGTCGGAAAAGGGTGGAGCGCCCTCTCCAGGTTGGAAATGATCTCCTGCCTCAAGTGGAGGAGTTTAAGTATCTCGGGGTCTTGTTCACAAGTGAGGGAAGGATGGAGTGGGAGGTTGATGGGAGGATGGGTGCAGCGTCTGCAGTGATGCGGGGTCTGTACCGGTCTGTCCTGGTGAAGAGAGAGCTGAGCCAAAAGTAAAGCTGTCGATTTACTGGTCAGTCTACGTTCCTACTCTCACCTGTGGTCAGGAGCTCTGGGTAGTGACCGAAAGAACGAGATCGCGAATACAAGCTGCCGAGATGAGTTTCCTACGTGCGGTGTCGGGTCTCACCCTTAGAGATAGGGTGAGGAGCCCTATGTAAAATTGGTGCATTTCCCATCAACCCCTCCAAGCAGTTCTAGTTGGCAGTGCGCTCTGTGGCTTTTACCCAAGGAGTGAAATACAGGGGTCTGGAGGGGTTCAGGGGATTCTCTAATTACTGTTTTGGACCTCCTGAATGTCTCAAAATCTAAATTTCGGGGCACGAAGCTGTCCGTGTAAAAAAGCTGATACTTAAAAACAAGTTCAGGGGAAGATAAATGTTTAGCTGCTTAGCCTGCAACACTTAACTAACTAGAGCTCCAGCACTGGTCGGCCTCAGGGAGAGAGAGAAGGAGGGAGAGAGAGAGAAAGATAAATATAAAGCTATAGTAGGTTAAAAGAAGAAAGACTGAGACAGGCAGGGAGAGAAAAAGAAGAAAGAGCGAGAGAGAGAAAGAGAAAGAGAGATAGAGGGAGGGAGAGAAAGAGAGAGGGAGAGAGAGATAGAAAGAGAGAGAAAGAAGAGAAAAACAGAAATACAAAGCTTTAACAAGTTAAAGGAAGAGAGACAATGAAGAAGAATGACAGCAAGAGAGAGAAAGAGAGAGAAAGAGAAAGAGAGAGAGAGATAGAGGGAGGGAGAGAAAGAGAGAAGGAGAGAGAGATAGAAAGAGAGAGAAAGAAGAGAAAAACAGAAATACAAAGCTTTAACAAGTTAAAGGAAGAGAGACAATGAAGAAGAATGACAGCAAGAGAGAGAGAGAGAGAGAGAGAGAGAGAGAGAGAGAAAGATAGAGAGATAGAGATAGAGGGAGAGAGAGAGAAAGACAATCATGGCAAACTGCTGTAACACATTGGGACAGCAAATCTGGCATCTTTAGTTCTTTAAAAGTAAACAAGAGGAAGAGTGTGTGTGTGTGTGTGTGTGTGTGTGTGTGTGTGTGTGTGTGTGTGTGTGTGTGTGTGTGTGTGTGTGTGCTTAACCTGCAATACTTAACTAACCAGATTAATCTAGCATTAGTGCTGCTATGGCGATTGAGTGAGTGAACACAGGACCACCCTGATACCAGGGGGTGTTTCACATACTGCGGTCACCACATCATTAATCTCACCACCTTCATACACATGAACAGCATAAACACCTTTCTGTAATTTTAAAACCAAACCAAATCTACCACATCAGAGAGGGAGAGAGAGAGAGAGAGAGAGAGAGAGAGAGAGAGAGTGAGAGAGAGAGGAGAGAGAGAGAGGGAGGAGAGAGAGAGAGAGAGAGAGAGAGAGAGAGAGAGAGAGAGGAGAGAGAGAGAGAGAGAGAGAGAGAGAGGGAGAGAGGAGAGAGAGAGAGGGAGGAGAGAGAGAGAGAGAGGAGAGAGAGAGAGAGAGAGAGAGAGAGAGAGAGAGTGAAAGAGAGAGGAGAGAGAGAGAGGGAGGAGAGAGAGAGAGAAGAGAGAGAAAGAAATACAAAACTATAATAAGTTAAAGA
This sequence comes from Megaleporinus macrocephalus, assembly GCA_021613375.1. Classification (NCBI taxonomy): domain Eukaryota; kingdom Metazoa; phylum Chordata; class Actinopteri; order Characiformes; family Anostomidae; genus Megaleporinus; species Megaleporinus macrocephalus. Next base: position 4,400,611 of record CM038706.1, on the reverse strand, counting down.
GAGAGAGAGGGAGAGAAACAGAGAAAGAGAGAGAGAGAGGGAGAGAAACAGAAAGAGAGAGAGAGAGGGAGATAAACAGAGAAAGAGAGAGAGGGAGAGAAACAGAGTAAGAGAGAGAGAGAAACAGAGAAAGAGAGAGTGTAAGACAGAAAGAGGGGTAGAGAAAGAGAGAGAGAAAAGGAGGGAGAGGGAAGAGAGAGATAGAGAGAGAAAGAGAAATACAAAGCTATAAGAAGTTAAAGAAAGAGTGACAATGAAGAAGAATGACAGCAAGAGAGAGAAGGACTGGAAGAGAGCGAGAGAGAAAGAAAGAGAGAGAGAGTGAGAGAGGAGAGAGAGAGAGAGAGTGAGAGAAAGAAAACGAATCATGGCAAACTGCTGTAACATATTAGGACAGCAAATCTGGCATCATTAATTCTTTAAAAGTAAACAAGAGGAAGTGTGTGTGTGTGTGTGTGTGTGTGTGTGTGTGTGTGTTAAGCTGTCACTGTTTTATCACACAATTTGGAGCATAAACACATACAGACCTCACTCATTATTACACACTCACGACTCGCAGCCCTGTAGCCCTTACCAGACGTCCAGAGGAGAAAACACCTTATTAACCACCAATCAGACCAAAACACTGATCTACTCACACCAGCACAACACGCACAAACACGCCACCACCACGTCACTGCAGTGCTGAGAATGACCCACCTCCCTAATTGTATCTGCTCTGTGGTGGTCCTGTGGGGTCCTGATCATTAAAGAACAGAGTAATAAAGTATACAGAGAATCAGATGAACTACAATCTGTAAGTGGAGGTCCTGTATGGTCAGTGGAGCTGATACAGAGGACAGTGAGTGGAGGTCCTGTATAGTCAGTGGAGCTGATACAGTGGACAGTGAGTGGAGGTCCTGTCTGGTCAGTGGAGCTGATACAGTGGACAGTGAGTGTAGGTCCTGTATGGTCAGTGGAGCTGATACAGTGGACAGTGAGTGGAGATAGAAGGAGGTGGTTTTATTGTTATGGTGTGAGTGTAAGCAAATATTGTTTCTTTGATGATTAAATAAATAAACACACTGCAGTAAATGAGTTTTTGGCATCAACATTCATAAAATGCAACATCAAACACAGTATCAGAGAGATGACCTACTCAGCCTGGAGTGAAGAGAAATCCCTCTGTCTGAGCGTGTGACCATCAGTAAATAATGAAGGTACTCCATTTCACCCTACAGGAGTTCGAGGTCTCCACAGAAACACTGACCATCACTGCTGTTCTTCTTCTCCACTGACCATCACTGCTGTTCCTCTACTGTTCCTCTCCTTCACTGACCATCACTACTGTTCTTTTCCTTCACTGACCATCACCACTGTTCCTCTCCTCCACTGACCATCACTGCTGTTCCTCTTCTCCACTGACCATCACTGCTGTTCCTCTCCTCCACTGACCATCACCGCTGTTCCTCTCCTCCACTGACCATCACTGCTGTACCTCTCCTCCACTGACCATCACTGCTGTTCCTCTTCTCCACTGACCATCACTGCTGTTCCTCTCCTCCACTGACCATCACTGCTGTTCCTCTCCTCCACTGACCATCACCGCTGCTCCTCTTCTCCACTGACCATCACTGCTGTTCCTCTCCTCCACTGAACATCACCGCTGTTCCTCTCCTTTACCACCACTACTGTTCCTCTACTGTTACTCTTCTTCACTCACCATCACTGCTGTTCTTCTCCTCCACTGACCATCACTGCTGTTCCTGTTCTCCACTGACCATCACTGCTGTTCCTCTCCTCCACTGACCATCACCGCTGTTCCTCTCCTTTACCACCACTACTGTTCCTCTACTGTTACTCTTCTTCACTCACCATCACTGCTGTTCCTCTCCTCCACTGACCTTCTCTTTGGTTTGGCCTTCTAGTTTAGTTCACCTGGTCACTTAGTGTCTAGTTTGAACTTTTCCTGAGTTCTTATACACCACACCCGTCTACTAAATTGAGTCTGTTCAGACAAAGATGGCCATCACAAAGATGCTCAGCTTCATTAGTGTCCACTAGAAGTTTAAAACTCAGTAAATCCTGATGTTAAACCCCAGAGAACCTCCCAAGAAAATCTGCCCCAAGCTCAAGAGATAGGCCAGGTGTACCATAGAGACAGGCCTTCATCATTGTATCTACACCTTGTTATTAAACCTTTTTTTAATATAGTATCTGCGAGCGTCCACCCAGCATTACAATCTGTACCATATGGCTGATTCCCATGGACGATAATTCCTACTTCACTCCGAACACACATATAATAAAGAGGCGAGTGGTTTCAGCACCTGCTGTGAACGGATGAACAGGTTTACTGTTCTTTCACTAAACACATCCAAATTACTGTCTGTGATAAATAACCATATGATACACACACACAGCGGAGAGAGATTAGCTGGAACCGCCTGAGCATTCAGCCCTGACTGCTGCATTACGGTACTCTGGAAATTCTGGAGCAGTCTGAAATTCGGTGAGTAAACATGCTAGTCGTTAGTTATTTCAGAGACCCTCAGCCCACCAGGGATGTTCTTTAATAAGCGTGAATGCTCGCTCTGTCTGACGGTGTAATATCACAGTGAGATATTATGTAAATGAAGTGTAATAATGGAAAGCGGTTCCCTGTTGTTTATTAGTCTGGCGTAGTGCTCCTCACATTTCCCTCGCAGTATCTGCAGGGGATTAGCTGGAGATTACACCGACGCCAACAGGGTCACAAACCGCTAAAACTATTATTATCACAAGATACACAGTAGTGTGAAGCCGACTGTTGAACCACTTTCACCCTCATTTGTGTCGTAAGTAGCCATAATTCTAATCAGTTGAGCCTTTTATACAAAGTTCTGGCCAAGATACGAAAGCAGTTACTGTACTGACCAACAGCAGAAGCAGTGAAACATAGCAGAGCAGACAGAGCAGATGGAACGAACGCTTAGCACTGAATTCAAAGGCAAACTGATAAGCAGACCCAAGCAGAAGGAAGATTCCAGGTTCTCCAAGTACTGAAATTCCAATTCCAGCTAGTATACTGTACTGAGGGAACTTCACTAACTCTTGCTACTATATAGTACTGATGGAATTCCAACAACTCCAGCTACTACAGCACTGAGGAATTTCCACCAATTCTAGCTACTATAGCACTGAGGGAATTCCACCAATTCTAGCTACTATAGCACTGAGGGAATTCCACCAACTCCAGCTATAGTGCTATACTCCAGCTCAGTGCTATAGTAGCTAGAATTGGTGGAATTCCCTCAGTGCTATAGTAGTTGGAGTAGTTGGAATTCCCTCAGTGCTGTAGTTGCTAGAATTGGTGGAATTCCCTCAGTGCTATAGTAGTTGAAGTTGTTGGAATTCCCTCAGTGCTATAGTAGCTAGAATTGGTGGAATTCCCTCAGTGCTGTAGTAGCTAGAATTGGTGGAATTCCCTCAGTGCTATAGTAGCTAGAATTGGTGGAATTCCCTCAGTGCTATAGTAGTTGGAGTAGTTGGAATTCCCTCAGTGCTATAGTAGCTAGAATTGGTGGAATTCCCTCAGTGCTGTAGTAGCTAGAATTGGTGGAATTCCCTCAGTGCTATAGTAGCTAGAATTGGTGGAATTCCCTCAGTGCTATAGTAGTTGGAGTAGTTGGAATTCCCTCAGTGCTGTAGTAGCTAGAATTGGTGGAATTCCCTCAGTGCTGTAGTAGCTAGAATTGGTGGAATTTCCTCAGTGCTATAGTAGCTAGAATTGGTGGAATTTCCTCAGTGCTGTAGTAGCTAGAATTGGTGGAATTCCCTCAGTGCTATAGTAGCTAGAATTGGTGGAATTTCCTCAGTGCTATAGTAGCTAGAATTGGTGGAATTTCCTCAGTGCTGTAGTAGCTAGAATTGGTGGAATTTCCTCAGTGCTATAGTAGCTAGAATTGGTGGAATTTCCTCAGTGCTATAGTAGCTAGAATTGGTGGAATTCCCTCAGTGCTATAGTAGCTAGAATTGGTGGAATTCTCTCAGTGCTATAGTAGCTAGAATTGGTGGAATTGTTGGGTTATGTAGTAGTCAGGTTTGTTTTTCATTTATAGTTTGGGTGTTTTTGTGATGATCATGAACTCCTGAAATCTCCGTTTAGACTCTAACAAACAGACTCCGCAGCAGCACTGTCGTTCCAGTCCTACCTATCAAGACTATCAATATACTATTTTACTTTACAGTTTTCTAAACATGTTCATTCTGATTTTGTTGATGGACATTTTAAGCAAATAAATTAAGAATGTTGTAAATATTTCTTACACCCATCTACTGATGCTCAGCTTCATTACAGTGTTCACTAAAAGTTTATAGCTCAGCAAATCCTGCAGTTAAACCTCAGAGAACCTCCCGAGGAAATCTCCCCCAAGCTCAGGAGATAATCACTTGGCCAGATGGGCCAAATAGGCCAGGTGAACCACAGAGACAGACCTTATGAGACTGTGAACCAGTCGAATTCAGACCTTTCTCAGAACCAACAAGAATTAAGTACATACTGTGAACTGGCCTCCCTCTTCATTCTGATGGTGAGTAAAGAAGCTATAGCGAGAGTTTGGCGTGTATTCACGGAGATGACTTCGGTGACAATCTAGCGCAGCGTCCGAACACCTCAGGCATCAAACGTGTTTTGGCTGATGGGCTGCATTTGGGATAAGTGATGAATCATGTTAATTAGATTTTTTGCTGATCTGTTTAATATTAATTAAGACCCTTGAAACTTAATTAAGCTGCTAAGTACATGCACTGCATCTCAGTATGACGAGTGAACCTGCTACCTGGATCATTAATAATTCTGCAGCCAGCGCAGCAGAACTGCCACCGTGTTCAGAAGTACTAGCTGGATATGCGTCTGGTTAGACTGCACACTGCAGCACTGCCGTCCGGAATGTGGAAGACGGATGTCCAGCTGGGGGAAGAATCTGATCCCACTGCAGTTCCAGACACTTTTCAGACGGTTTGAACTATTTTCAACAAACTTTGGAAACGCTTTCAAAGAAGAGGTGGAGACAAAATCGTAGCGTAAAAGATGCCAATGTTCTCCTCGCGCCTGAAATGTGTCGGCGTGGCAGCAGCAGTCATTTGTCTGTCATGGTAGGTGCTCAGTTCATCTCAGCTGTAGGGCTTGTCTGTGCTATTTGTGACTGGGTTTATCCCCCCACATGTTTGTCTGGACATCGCTGTTCACGGCATTATCTCCTCTCTCCAGGATCAGCTCACAGCAGGATGTGGCTGGAACGAGGGCCCAGAGCCCATAAGTGAGGATATTAAAAGCTGTTGGGCTGAGTGGCGGTGGAACACTGTCCCTCCGCCTTCAGTGGGATTCTCAGAAGTGAGTGCAAGAATTCGCTTCCTCCATTTAATTTGTTTTCTGAAGCTGTGTGGGGGCAGCACCACGTCTGTGGACCGCTGACAATGACAGTTCACTCTGTGGTCGAGGAGAATGAAAGGAAAGAAGGACGTGGCTCAGACTTTGTAGTCCAAAAATAATTACCACCTCTTTTTCTTTATCCAGCTAGTCGGGGTATAGAAGGGGGCTGGAGCCAATTCCAGCATCATCAGGCGAAGACGGGGTACACCATGGACCGGTCACCAGTCTATTGCATGGCCAACACACACACACTCACATCTATGGACAGTTTAGAGTGAGGATGTGTTTGGACTGTGGGAGGAAACCGGAGTACCCGGAGGAACCCACTCAAGCACAGAGAGACCATACACACTCCACACAGAACCACCCGGACCGGGAATCCAACCCAGATCATCTTACTGTGAGGAGACAGTGCTGACCACTACACCACCGTACTAACCACTACACCACCATACTGACCACTACACCACCGTACTGACCACTACACCACCATACTAACCACTACACCACCGTACTAACCACTACACCACCATACTGACCACTACACCACCATACTGACCACTACACCACCATACTAACCACTACACCACCATACTAACCACTACAACACCTTACTAACCACTACACCACCATACTAACCACTACACCACCATACTGACCACTACACCACCTTACTGACCACTACACCACCATACTGACCACTACACCACCATACTAACCACTGCACCACCATACTGACCACTACACCACCGTACTGACCACTACATCACCGTGCTAACCACTACACCACCATACTAACCACTACACCACCGTACTAACCACTACACCACCGTACTAACCACTACACCACCATACTAACCACTACACCACCATACTGGCCACTACACCACCGTACTGACCACTACACCACCGTACTGACCACTACACCACCGTACTAACCACTACACCACCGTACTAACCACTACACCACCGTACTAACCACTACACCACCATACTAACCACTACACCATCATACTAACCACTACACCACCATACTAACCACTACACCACCATACTGACCACTACACCACCATACTGGCCACTACACCACCGTACTGACCACTACACCACCGTACTAACCACTACACCACCGTACTAACCACTACACCACCATACTAACCACTACACCATCGTACTAACCACTACACCACCATACTAACCACTACACCACCATACTAACCACTACACCACCATACTAACCACTACACCATCATACTAACCACTACACCACCATACTGGCCACTACACCACCGTACTGACCACTACACCACCGTACTAACCACTACACCACCGTACTAACCACTACACCACCATACTAACCACTACACCACCATACTGACCACTACACCACCATACTGGCCACTACACCACCGTACTGACCACTACACCACCGTACTAACCACTACACCACCGTACTAACCACTACACCACCATACTAACCACTACACCACCATACTAACCACTACACCACCATACTAACCACTACACCATCATACTAACCACTACACCACCATACTGGCCACTACACCACCGTACTGACCACTACACCACCGTACTAACCACTACACCTCCGTACTAACCACTACACCACCATACTAACCACTACACCACCATACTGACCACTACACCACCGTGCTGACCACTACACCACCGTACTGACCACTACACCACCGTATTAACCACTACACCACCGTACTAACCACTACACCACCATACTAACCACTACACCACCGTACTAACCACTACACCACCGTATTAACCACTACATCCACTAAGAAACATCTGACACACAGCTCATAAGTCTGTGTGAGTGTAAATGATCAGCAGGAATAGAAATGTAGAATTGTGTATCATTAGCATAACTATGAAAGTTCATATCATGCTTTCTAATGAATATCACTGTATGTACCAAATCCAGGTTTATTAGTTTTCAGCTTTACAGAAACTCCAGGATTGAGCCACCAGTAAGCAAAACTCCCTCAGAGCAAGAGGAAGAACCTCGAGAGGAACCAGCCTCAAAATGGCAACCCATCCTCCTCTGGTCCACACCGGATAGCAAAACAAGTACAAAACCCCAACACTGATTACATCAGAGTTCAATCTGACATTCTGGCTCCTGAGGTCCTAACCAGGGATGGGCTGGCTGTTGGGAGGACTGGGACATTTCCCGGTGGGCCACTATAAACGTGTGAGATAGAGAGACATGCACGGCTGTTTTTTAATGCAGTCTTATGTAACATGAACGAAGACCAACAGAGACAAACAGCATGCGCCAGACGGACACTGGGGTGAATATATCTGGACTCGTTGGTGGCCCATTGCATTCTCAGTGTGTGGCCGTTGGCCAATCACACAAATCCTGCAGCCCCCCCAGAAGCAGAATGCATAATGATGGGACGCAACTGGGAAGGTGATACCATGAAGGCTAGTTAGAGAAAACGAATCAGAAGAAAAAGCATAAGGAGATGTGGGTCCGTGGAAAATAAACAGAAACTTATTAACAAAAAATAATTCAAAAACACTCAAAACCCTGCGGCCTAACTAGCCCAGTATTATCTACTCTATACTGGCTGCCAGTTAAATTCCGCATCAAATTCAAAACCCATCTACTCACATATAAAGCTCTAAATGGTCACTGCATAGTAGCTGAGTGAACTTATGCTATATTGCCAAAAGTATTCACTCACCCATCCAATCACTGAATTCAGGTGTTCCAATCACTTCATGGCCACAGGTGTATAAAACCAGTACCTAGTCCAGCAGACTGCTTCTACACACATTAGTAAAGAGTAAGTCACTCTCAGGAGCTCAGTGAACTCCAGCGTGGTACCGTGATAGGACGCCACCTGTGTAACAAGTCCAGTGGTGAAGTTTCCTCACTACTAAATATTCCACAGTGGACTGTCAGTTGTGTTCTAACAAAGTGGAACACCAAGTCAGACACCAAGTGGTAGAACACGTACAATGACAGAGCGGGTCAGCGGATGCTGAGGAGCATAGTGCACAGAGGTCACCAACTTTCTACAGAGTCAATCACTACAGACCTCCAAACCTCATGTGGTCTTCAGATCAACTCAAGAACAGAGCGTAGAGAGCTTCATAGAATTAACGAGTGTGGGTTTGGCGGTTGCCAGGAGAATGGTACTTGTCTGACTGCACTTTGCCGAGTGTAAAGTTTGGAGGAGGGGGGATTATGGTGTGGGGTTGTTTTTCTGGAGATGGGCTCGGACCCTTAGTTCCAGTAAAAGAAACTCTTAATGCTTCAGCAGACCAAGAGATTCTGGACAGTTTCATGCTCCCAACTTTGTGGGAACAGTTTAGGGCCCCTTCCTGTTCCTACATGACTGCTCACCAGTGCACAAAGCAGCTCCATAAAGACATGGAGGAGAGAGTTTGGTGTGGAAGAACTGCACAGAGTCCTGACCTCAACCTGATAGAACACCTTTGGGATGAATTAGAGCGGAGACTGTGAGCCAGACCTTCTCGTCCAACATCAGTATCTATCCTCACTAATGGTCTTCTGGAAGAACGGTCAAACATTCCCATAAACACTCTCCTAAACCGTGTGGAGAGCCTTCCCAGAAGAGCTGAAGCTGTTATAGCAGCAAAAGTTGGGCCGACATCATATTAAACCCTATGGATTAAGAATGAGACGTCACTTTCTTACTATGTGCCAACATGTCCACTTAGATCACAAGGTGCTGCTCACTGTTAGTACCTAAGATAAATACAGATATATTAAAGGGTGGAGCCTTTTCTTATAGAGCCCCCTGCAGCTTTGGAATAACCTTCCAGTCAGTGTTTGGGACGCAGACACAGCCCCAGTTTTTAAGGTCTAGACTAAAAAACGACATGCTCAGTTGAGCGTTTGGTAATACGTGTGTCTGTTAGATAAGATCTGGGGTCACTGACAGAGAGCAATATGCTCTGATGCTGAATGGCTGCCCGTCCTGTGTGATCTGATGCTGCTGCTTCGTCTGCCGTGACCAGGTGCCCCTGTTTACCTGCATTCTGGGCCAGTTTTCTCATCATGGAGCTCCATGCTGTGCAGGGCCTCGTGGAAAACTCGCCTGCATCCCTCTGGCACCTCCAAAGATTCCATCTGCTCCGCCTTTCTGCTCTACATTCATTTATACACTAAGTAGTCAATCTTAATCTTGTTGTATTCCAACTTGTTTAACTATCCAGTGTGGACCAGAAGAGGATAGGTTCCCCTTTCTGAGACAGGTTCCTCTCAAGGTTTCTTCCTCTTGATCTGAAAGGAGAGTCTTCTGGTCCACTGATTAGGGGGATTGGGCCCAAATGTTTATATAAGGCTGCTTTGTTACAACATCTGTTGTAAAAGGTGCTAGCTAAATAAATAAACCTAAAACTAATTCATGTGGGAGGTCAATTTTCCATTAAGCATTTCCTAACATATATTATAACATTATAACATTATTAACATTATAATAACATATGAATACTGCTGCCATATTTGCAGAGTTCAAGTACAACATAAATTTCTATAAATATTATTTGAACATGACAGCTGTTGTTTACATCCTGTGAGAGCTTTAATGATGTCTGGACCAATAGAAATGCTCCAAAATCACTTGCATTGACTTACATTGAAAGATAAGTAGGTTTTCTTCTCTACTTAGAATTGACAACCATGCAAATCTATTCTATACCACAGAAATCATTGGGGCCTCTCTGAAATCGTTCATATGGATGTGCTGACAATCTGCTGTGCATGCCAAACATTCCCATAAACACACTTCTAAACCGTGTGGAGAGCTTTCCCAGAAGAGCTGAAGCTGTTATAGCTGCAAAGGTTGGGCCAACATCATATTAAACCCTATGGATTAAGAATGGGACGTCACTTAAGTTTATATGTGTGTGAAGACAGACGAGTGAATACTTTTGGCAACATAGTGTATATACTGTAAGAGCTTATATACTGTGAGAGCTTTTATGATGAATGGACCAATAGAAACGCTCCAAAATCACTTGCATTGACTTACATTGAAAGATAAGTAGGTTTTCTTCTCTATTTAGAATTGACAACCATGCAAATCTATTATATACCACAGAAATCATTGGGGTCTCTCTGAAATCATTCACACGGATGTGCTGACGATCTGCTGTGCACGTGCACTGAAAAGAAAAAATAAAGTGAAAAGAAAGAGAACCTCCACTTTCTGGGAGCTCTCCCAGCAGAGCGGGACACTTGAGACCTCCTTACTCAGCAATTTTAACTTTATTTCATTGCGCTGTAGCTTCATTGATCAGCCTGTTGCTGGATAACAGCACCATAAAGAACATAATGCTGTTGTGGGGTTTGCTGTTGTGCCATATCCCATGACTTGCGTACTCACGCCTGCATTAGAAGCAGCAGCTAATATTGATATTCAGTCATGAACAACATCTAATTCTGTTTTAATTGTTTTTTCAAAACATGATCTGTGTTCAGTGGGCTATTAACCATTCAGCAGCGTGAAAGCAAACCTTCACCGAAGCTTCATTAGAAATGTGTTTATCATCGTAACGCTTCTGAGAGAGATGAACTGTTCTTCACCTCACAAGCGCTTTAATGAAGCGGTGATGTTTGACGATGGTGCCGAGGTGAAGATTGAGACGCCGGGTTGAGAACCATAACCCAATCATAGCTTTCTCCAGAGTGTAATAGAGAGCACACAGATTAAAAGCTCCATGCTTACTGAGGTCAATAAAAGAGGCCACGTTAAATTCATTACAGCTATTACTCTCAGTTATGGTGATTAAGTAGTAGCCGGACTTTCTTGGCTACTTTTCAAGTCTGGAGAGGCTTTACGAGAAGAGGTGAGACGGAGGGAGGACAGAATGTTCTCGAGACGTCGTTTGTGATTGGTGAGAATTTACTTCCCATTACTGTAGAGTGCAAAAGTTTGGGGACACCCAACTGAATGTATACTACATTGCCAAACGTATTCATTCACCCATCGCAGTCATTTAGTTCAGGTGTTCCAATCACTTCATGGCCACAGCTGTATAAAACCAGCACCTAGTAATGCAGACTGCTTCTACACACATTAATGAAAGAATGGTTAGTACGGTGGTGTAGTGGTTAGTATGGTGGTGTTGTGGTGTAGTGGTTAGTACGGTGGTGTAGTGGTTAGTATGGTGGTGTTGTGGTGTAGTGGTTAGTACGGTGGTGTAGTGGTTAGTATGGTGGTGTAGTGGTTAGTATGGTGGTGTTGTGGTGTAGTGGTTAGTACGGTGGTGTAGTGGTTAGTACGATGGTGTAGTGGTTAGTACGGTGGTGTAGTGGTCAGTACGGTGGTGTAGTGGTCAGTACGGTGGTGTAGTGGTTAGTATGGTGGTGTAGTGGTTAGTATGGTGGTGTAGTGGTTAGTACGGTGGTGTAGTGGTTAGTATGGTGGTGTAGGGGTTAGTACGGTGGTGTAGTGGTTAGTATGGTGGTGTAGTGGTTAGTATGGTGGTGTAGTGGTTAGTACGGTGGTGTAGTGGTTAGTACGGTGGTGTAGTGGTTAGTACAGTGGTGTAGAGGTTAGTACGGTGGTGTAGTGGTTAGCATGGTTGTGTAGTGGTTAGTACGGTGGTGTAGTGGTTAGTACGGTGGTGTAGTGGTTAGTATGGTGGTGTAGTGGTTAGTACGGTGGTGTAGTGGTTAGTACAGTGGGGTAGTGGTTAGTACAGTGGGGTAGTGGTTAGTATGGTGGTGTAGTGGTTAGTATGGTGGTGTAGTGGTTAGTATGGTGGTGTAGTGGTTAGTATGGTGGTGTAGTGGTTAGTATGGTGGTGTAGTGGTTAGTACAGTGGGGTAGTGGTTAGTACAGTGGGGTAGTGGTTAGTATGGTGGTGTAGTGGTTAGTATGGTGGTGTAGTGGTTAGTATGGTTGTGTAGTGGTTAGCACGTTCTCCTCACAGACTCTGATACAAGACTGATATAGTTTAATAAACATTGTTCATGTTTCAAAACATACTGTCCATTCCCCTAATTCACATATAGAAACTGTAGTTCATCTGATTCTTCTTCAATGGCCAGGACCCCCACAGAGCACTGGTATTGGCTGATTTCACTGGTGGTGTATATTAGTGTCCTGAAATATCATTTAACAATGAGAAAATTAATTTATCCAATAAATACTTAATATAAAACACTCACTGTGAGATGAATAATTCTTCACTGTGTATAATGAACAGTAACTGGAACAGAACTAAAGCACTGGATATGTTTTCCAGCACTATGAGGATACAATAAAGGCTGAACCAGCCCTGAAAACCCTCACAAGTGGAAGAGTAGGTGTTGACTGACTGGTGGTGTGTATCACAAGGTACCGGGGGAAAAAGCTTTCATGTGACAATCTAAATGAAGATGTTTATGTCACCAGTGTTGACAGTTGTTTTTTGTGAGGCAACCCGATGTTCCGGTTTCTGCTCTCCAGAAAGTGTCTCGTCTTTCTCTGTGTGTCGTCATGTCAGGAAGGAGCCGCACAGGCATGTCATCCATTTCTGCGTCGTAGCATCAGGTCTGAAAGAAAGAGCTGGAGGATACAGAACGAATAAAGCCATGTTGCTTTCTGCACTGACCGTCCTGCAGTCTCTTTATATCCTCTGAAAGTTTCATGATGAATGGACCAATAGAAATGCTGGCCTTGCAGGTTTATTAGTAGGGCTGGATCTGAATATTCAACTAGTCAGATATTCGTTCATGGGGTGTGTATTCGTTTTTTAATTGTGGGATTTGGTTATTTATTATATTTAACCCTCAGAGTTGGAAAAATCAATGTTATGGTCCTTAAAGCTCCTTAAAGGTTCCTAATTTTCTGAAAACAGCACCAAAAACTACGGGATGAACTTCTCCAACATGAACAGCTGGAAATACTCCTCCACTCCGGAAAACCCACCACTCCACCCGTATTCAGGCTCTTCAAAAACCTATATGAACCTATATCAGCATGACAAACATTTCTTCTCTTTAAAACACTAAGCTACTTACAACATAACCATGATGTTGCTCGTAGACCACCTCTAAGTACTGGCTAAACTGTGCTTGCACCTCACTAGCCCTGCGCTAAGAGAGGCTAGCAGGGCTGGTAGATGGAGCGCAGCCACTCTGTGAGTGCAGCAGTGGTCTGTGAGAAGATCCAGATGAAGCTGTGGATATGCTTTCTGCTATGCCCTGTGAGCAATGTCCTGTACACAACATCTTGTGTGCAGCATCTTGTGGGCAGTGTACTATGGGAAACGTCCTGTGTGCAACGTCTTGAGGACAGCGTCCAGTGGTCAACATCTTGTGGGCAGCATCCTGTGTACAATGTCCTGTGGGCAGCGTCCTGTGGGCAGCGTCCTGTGACCGCTGATGAAGGAACTAGAGGAACACAAACTGCAGACCAGCAAGGTAGGAGTGTCTAATGGACAGTGATTGGATGCAATGTTTATGGTTACCCACTCACACCAGTATAACACACACTATAACACACCACCACCATGTCAGTGTCACTGCAGTGCTGAGAATGACCCGCCACCCTAATAGCATCTGCTCTGTGGGGGTCCTGTGGGGGTCCTGATCATTAAAGAACAGAGTAATAAAGTATACAGAGAATCAGATGAACTACAGTCTGTAAGTGGAGCTCCTGGATGGAATGTGGAGACTATCCGTGTGTGTATTTTGTAGAGATCTGGTTTATTTACGGAATATAATAAATAACTGTAGTATTATTACTACGAAGTTCATTACAGGGCAGCATGATTAATCTCTATGTTGTCTTGGTAACCGAGGCTAAACATCACACTCAGCAAAGCTGAGCTGGAACCGCGTTTCTTATGAGAGGTCAAACTGAACCGACAAGCCCAGCTGTTTGAATAATTCATCACAAATTTAATTATTCATCCAGTCAGAACTGGTGTTTTTGGCGGGGGGAGGGGCCGAGGAGCCGAGACAGGTCAAAATAAAGATGGACGACGAGAGCTTTGGTAGGCTTTACCATTAAGGTTCTGCCTGGGGGGCTGTGAGCTGAGCGAGTATCAGCAACTGATCATTCTAGTAACTGAACGACAGGAACAGTGAAAGCCTTCATTATAAATCTATTATGAGCCGTGACAGAGGGGGCTTGATTATTCGAGGGGTGTAAAATCCATTTGTGTTAATGGTCCAGAACATTAAGTGGCGTGTAGTAATATGTGGACGCGGCTCTCTGGGCTGTTCTGGATGTGTTTGGTTTGTCTGCAGAGCAAATATTCAAACTGCCGAGCAAACAACTGGAGACGTCATTGGGCGAATGGTGGGGTACACCATGGACAGGTCGCCAGGCCATCGCATGACCAACACTAACTCACGCACACACTCACACCTACGGGCAGTTTAAAGTGAGGATCCTAACATGCATGTGTTTGGACTGTGGGAGGAAACCGGAGTACCCGGAGGAAACCCACTCAAGCACAGAGAGACCATACACACTCCACACAGAACCACCCGGACCAGGAATCCAACCCAGATCATCTTACTGTGAGGAGACTAATATTAATAATAAGTGTGAGGAGATCAGAACTATAGAATAGTCGGTATGGAATTATTCCTGGAGCAGAATTAAACATCTGGTTGTGTTTAAAGAATGTTTAGAGGGTCTTTTAGAAATGAGCTCATTTGCTCTGATGCAGGTTTACATACTTTGAACATTCTGACCAGCAGCTTCATGAGGAGCCACATGAGCTGCTTCTCTAACAGGACTGAAGAAGATAGTGTAGATGCTGAGATCTTGTTCTGATAAACAGGTTTGGGGGTTTTATAGCTCTTATAAAATATACATTCTCATTTTTACATTTAAATACAGTCAAATGTTTGTTTTAGGAATATTTGTGTACATGGGCTCCAACTTCACTGTTTACACTCGTCTCTCCACACATTCAGATCTAAACACCATTATAGTAATAAATGTACATTCTGTTAGGTGTCTCCAAACTTGTGACTGGTAGTGTATTCTTCCTGAGCTCACGTCAGCTTTTCTCTTTTTTTTAGTTCACACTGTACAACATGTTTGTTTATGGGATCACCTGACGCAGCGTGTAGCTTCAGCAGCAGCTCTCTATGGTAACCCAGCATTAGCAGAGCTGTAGGTTTGTGTGTTTGGTATTACAGGTATTACTTGTTTGCCTGTTCGGCCTTGAATCTGCTTCTCTGCTAGAGCTGTAGTAAACTGGCCAGCACTCTCGCTTAGAAGTGTTCTTTAAAACAGCTTGTGGAAATTTTGCTGTGCTCTAAATCTGAATAGAAAAAAACATATCTAGTATCTAATAAATACAAAAATAAACAGTTGCAAACATTATCTATTTATCTACCTATTATATATATACATGGGTAGGACAATGAAACTGAAACACCAGTCATTTTAGTGTGGGAGGTTTCATGGCTAAATTGGACCAGTCTGGTGTCCAATCTTCATTAACTGCACATTGTACCAGTAAGAGCAGAGTGTGAAGTTCAGTTAGCAGGTAAGAGCACAGTTTAGCTCAAAATATTACAGTAACACAACATTATGGGACATACCAGAGTTCAAAAGAGGACAAACTGTTGGTGCACGTCTTGCTGGTGCATCTGTGACCAAGACAGCAAGTCTTTGTGATGTATCAAGAGCCACGGTATCCAGGGTAATGTCAGCAGACCACCGAGAAGGGCGAACCACATCCAACAGGACTAACTGTGGACGCGAGAGGAAGCTGTCTGAAAGGGATGTTGGGTGCTAACCCGGATTGTATCCAAAAAACATAAAACCACGGCTGATCAAATCACGGCAGAGTTAAATGTGCGCCTCAGCTTCTCCTGTTTCCACCAGAACTGTCCGTCAGGAGCTCCACAGGGTCAATATACACGGCCGGGCTGCTATAACTAAACCTTTGGTCACTCGTGCCAATGCCAAACGTCGGTTTCAATGGTTCAAGGAGAGCAAATCCTGGGCTGTGGACAATGTGAAACATGTATTGTTCTCTGATGATCCACCTTTACTGTTTTCCCCACATCTGGAAGAGTTACGGTGTGGAGAAGCCCCAAAGAAGTGTACCACCCAGACTGTTGCATGCCCAGAGTGAAGGATGGGGGTGGATCAGTGATGGTTTGGGCTGCCATATCATGGAATTCCCTTGGCCCAATACTTGTGCTAGATGGGCGCATCACTGCCAAGGACTACCGAACCATTCTGGAGGACCATGTGCATCCAATGGTTCAAACATTGTGTCCTGAAGGCGGTGCCGTGTATCAGAGTATCAGATGACAGTGAACCAATACACACAGCAAGACTGGAGAAAGATTGGTTTGATGAACATGAAGGTGAAGTTGAACATCTCCCATGGCCTGCACAGTCACCAGATCTAAATATTATTGAGCCACTTTGGGGTGTTTTGGAGTTGCGAGGAAAAGTTTTCCTCCACCAGCATCACATAGTGACCTGGACACTATCCTGCAAGAAGAATGGTTTAAAATCCCTCTGACCACTGTGCAGGACTTGTATATGTCATTACCAAGACCAACTGACGCTGTATTGGCCACAAAAGGAGGCCCTACACCATACTAATAAATTGTTGTGGTCTAAAACCAGGCGTTTCAGTTTCATTGTCCCACCCCTGTGTATATTCATGTCGGTCAGACATAACATTAAAACCACCTCCTTGTATCTACAGGTTGAGTCAAAATTCTCAGGACACTCTTTCATTAAAGAAATAAAAGGGAAAATGGCGTATCTGAATACTCCAGCAAGTAACGGGTGAGGGGGCCTATCTTTTAGGCTATGTCCCGAACATGGCCGCCACCTTGAAAGCCGCCATATTGGGTCAAGGGCAAGTTTTTCCAGTGGGAAGGTGGTCGTGTAGCAGATCAAAGAAGACCAGAACTGTCAATCAGAAATCAATTGATGCAATTAGATTAGCAATATCTTGTATGGTTCAAACGTTAGCAACACAGATCAAAGATCAAAGGTCACAGTTTGTGGTTGTTAGACGAAGAGACCTCTCCAGATTCTCCACACTGTAATGGTCTGTATGAGCACATATATCAGCATCTCCCTGCTGTTCCTACTTCTTCTGTAACCCAGCTCTCCCTGCAGGACCCTCAGTACTGCTAAAGCAACAGGACTGCAGCACAGTTCTGCTTCATGCATGTTACACTGCTGGCCCACGGTTAAAGAACATGTTGTTACCTTGAAATAAAGATCTCTGGCTCATAAGTTGCTAGATCTTTATAAGATCTTATATGAAAAAAAGACCATATATATATATTATATAATGTCCTATATATATATATATATATATATATATATATATATATATATATATATATATATATATATATATAAATAGGACATTACATAATATATAATGGCCATAATGTCAATGACCAGTTATGTTCACTTATAGATAGATATGATAAGATAGACAGACAGATAGACAGACGGACAGACAGACAGACAGACAGACAGACAGACAGACAGACAGAGGGACAGATACAGACAGCTAGATAGACAGACGAACAGATACAGACAGGCAGCTAGATAGACAGACAGACAGAAAGACAGACAAACAGATAGATAAATAGACAGACAGACAAATAGATAAACAGATACATAGACAGATAGACAGACAGACAGATAGACGGACGGACAGACAGACCGACAGATAGATAAACAGACAGAAAGATAGATAGATAGATAGATAGATAGATAGATAGATAGATAGATAGACAGTTAGACATTATATATATATATATATATATATATATATATATATATATTTATATATATATATAATAGATAGACAGATAAAAAGACAGACATATAGATAAACAGACAGACAGATAGATAGAAAAATAGATAGACAGATAGATAGATATATAAATAGAGAGACAGACATATAGATAAACAGACAGACAGAAAGATAGATAGATAAATAGATAAACAGACAGACAGAAAGATAGATATATAAATAGATAGACAGACAGATAGATATATAAATAGATAGACAGATAGATAAACAGACAGACAGATAGATATATAGATAGACAGATAGATATATAGATAGACAGATAGATAAACAGATAGACAGACAGATAGATATATAGATAGACAGATAGATAAACAGATAGACAGACAGATAGATATATAGATAGACAGATAGATAAACAGACAGACAGAAAGATAGATATATAAATAGATAGACAGACAGATAGATATATAAATAGATAGACAGACTGATAGATAAACAGACAGATAGATAGATATATAGATAGACAGATAGATAAACAGATAGACAGACAGATAGATATATAGATAGACAGATAAACAGACAGATAGATAGATAGATAGATAGATAGATAGATAGATAGATAGATAGATAGATAGATAGATAGATAGATAGATATCATCTCAGCTCTACTGATGTGTGGAACCTCATTATTAAATTCATGATTAAAATCTAATGCAGCCCTAAAGTAAAGCATTAATAATAAACTGTAATTAAATACTCTTAACTCACTCATTGTCAGAGTCCAGCAATGAAACAATCCTTTTTCATTTGTTTTAATAAACGTGACCGGCCTTAGTCCACTGAGTGGTCACTTCAGCTCATTTGAAATGAATTGTGCAAGGCAAGCACAGAGTGTAATCCACTGGGAGACAAAAGTGCTCATACAGCTGGAACTGAAAGCAAAGGCAGCTGTGTGTACTTACTGCGGGGGTCTCTGTCCACCGTGCTGAAAACGAGCACCAATTGAATTGCAGCCTGGCTGAAGCTTTGCCTCATCTTTTATATTTCATTTCTGTATCTCTTC
Source organism: Megaleporinus macrocephalus (assembly GCA_021613375.1). Taxonomy (NCBI): domain Eukaryota; kingdom Metazoa; phylum Chordata; class Actinopteri; order Characiformes; family Anostomidae; genus Megaleporinus; species Megaleporinus macrocephalus. The sequence continues at coordinate 4,381,382 of CM038706.1, read as the reverse complement.
CACTCAATCATCACACTGTCCTCCTACTAGACAAAGAATGATCACATTGTTGTAGTTAGAGGAACGGTGGAGAGCGAGAGAGTGCGGGGGGAGTGGGTGGGTGGGTGGGAAAGAAAGCCATAGATCAATTACACAGTTGATAAACTCTGCTCCGTGTGATTTCCCCTCTGAATGGCTCCGATAAATGTTCATCACCGTCTCTGCTCAACCTCAGTGTGTGGGTGGGTGCATGTGGGTCATCCCTGTTTGTATGACCTGATCTGAGTCTGATCTTTAAATATGGTGATATTTTTTTATTGATTTATTGATTTATATTTAACCCCTATTAAACCTGGTTAATCCCATTGAAATCACAGCTCTACAGGGTTAGTAAGTCTCAGGACACCCTGTTTTGCTATATCTTGCGTGGTTCAAACATTATCAACACACAGTTCAGCACCAGGGACAGCACACTGAACACGTTGTTCCATGTGGTTGTTGTTGCAACTGCGTTGATAACGTTTGAACCACTGGAGATATTGCAAATCTGATTGCATCACTCAATTTCTGAGAGTGTTCTGGTCTTCTTTGATGTGCTACACGACCACCTTCTCATTGGAAAAACTTGCACTTGATCCAATATGGTTGCTTTCAAGATGGGGGCCATGTTCAGAAACATAGCCTAAGGGCGTCTTCACACCTGTAGTTGGTTTCACTGGTCTGGATCAGTTAATGAGTTTGTTTAATTGGAGCGTTTCCTCCTAAGTTAAGTTTGTTTTCACAGGCAAAAACCTAAATGCACCAAAATGCTCCCCAACAAACCACGTGAGCATGTTGTCTCCTCTGATTGGTCAGAGTTATCTGGCGTGCGAGCAAAAAGGTAAGCACAGGGAGAAGATCCGGTTTTCTAAACTACTGCACATTTCTTGTAGAGCGTATCACGGAGCAGCGGCAGAGACAGCATCTGTTTATAGCTGTAATAATAATCTGATAATAAACCAAACTACAGTCCACCTGCAGACCACCCAGCTCACTCCAAACATCAAGTACACAACGTCCCTCACTGCTAGTCCAAGAGAGACCTCGCTTCATTGTCCTCGCCCTGTTAGCTGCTACAGTTCTCCAGTTCTCTGTTTACGCCATCTGCCAAATCCCATAATGCAAAGCACACCTGGCTGCAGGAGATGTTTAGATCAAACTTGTGGAGTACACCTAACACTTGGGTCGAATCAAGGTCTGATCAAGTTCTCACCACAAACAAACCGCTCCGGAGTTCGTTTGGAACCGGACCAAGACCACGTCCTCTCGAGGGTCTCGGTGTGGTTGTTTTGGTCCACACCCGAGTGTGATTACTGTTTTCACACCTGCCAAAACCAACTGCACCAAATGATCCAGAGTCAGTTTTAACTGGACTAACTAGTGCTGGTGTGAAAACACCCTAAAAAATAGGGCCCCTCACCCATTACTTACTGGGGTATTCAGATACGCCATTTTCCTTTCCTTTCTGAAATAAAAGGGTGAGACTTTTGACTCACCCTGTATTTCACAAAAGAGACCTGACCAAGAATGGTAATAACGCAGACTTAAAACAGAAGAATGTACACCAGAACTAAATAACAATCACATAAAACAGATACACAAAGATGATCTGGACTCTATTGACTTCAGCAAGACCTTAAAACTGTTCAGTCTATGGTTCACTTTGTAAGCTGTTCCAAGCTCAAAACTGTTACAGGTATTTTGTTGCCATGTATTTTTTCTGGGTCCTCCTATCCTCTAGGGGCTGTAGGGAGGTTTTCCTGTCCAGAGGTATAAAAAACAGAGGAAGCCAGGTATGAAATAGGCTGTGTCTGAAATCACCTGCTAGGTCAGCTGGGACTAGATTGGAGTCAGTACGTACTGCTGGAGAGTAGTAGCTCTTTCAGACGCACTACATCCAACACTGACATCCTCTAACACAAGACCACCACTGTACACGTCCCACCGTTCATTAAAAGCCCAATTCATACACTCATATACACTCTCTATATACTCTCTACACTCTCTATATACTCTATACACTCTCTATATACTCTATACACTCTCTATATACTCTCTACACTCTCTATATACTTACTATACTCTCTCTATATACTCTATACACTCTATATATACACTCATATACACTCTCTATATACTCTCTACACTCTCTATATACTCTATACACTCTCTATATACTCTATACACTCTCTATATACTCTCTACACTCTCTATATACTCTCTACACTCTCTATATACTCTATACACTCTCTATATACTCTCTACACTCTCTATATACTCTATACACTCTCTATATACTCTCTACACTCTCTATATACTTACTATACTCTCTCTATATACTCTATACACTCTATATATACACTCATATACACTCTCTATATACTCTATACACTCTCTATATACTCTCTACACTCTCTATATACTCTCTATATACTCTCTACACTCTCTATATACTTACTATACACTCTATATACTCTCTAGACTCTATATATACTTACTATACACTCTCTATACACTCTATATACTCTATACACTCTATATACACTCATATACACTCTCTATATACTCTATACACTCTCTATATACTCTCTACACTCTCTATATACTCTATACACTCTCTATATACTCTCTACACTCTCTATATACTCTCTACACTCTCTATATACTCTCTACACTCTCTATATACTCTATACACTCTCTATATACTTACTATACTCTCTCTATATACTCTATACACTCTATATATACTCTCTACACTCTCTATATACACTCATATACACTCTCTATATACTCTATACATTCTCTATATACTCTATACACTCTCTATATACTCTCTACACTCTATATACTTACTATACACTCTCTATATACTCTCTACACTCTCTATATACACTCATATACACTCTCTATATACTTACTATACACTCTCTATATACTCTATACACTCTATATACTTACTATACTCTCTCTATATACTCTATACACTCTATATATACTCTACACTCTCTATATACACTCATATACACTCTCTATATACTCTATACATTCTCTATATACTCTATATATACTCTCTACACTCTCTATATACACTCATATACACTCTCTATATACTCTCTACACTCTCTATATACACTCATATACACTCTCTATATACTCTATACACTCTCTATATACTCTATACACTCTCTATATACTTACTATACTCTCTCTATATACTCTATACACTCTATATATACTCTCTACACTCTCTATATACACTCATATACACTCTCTATATACTCTATACATTCTCTATATACTCTATACACTCTCTATATACTCTCTACACTCTCTATATACTTACTATACACTCTCTATATACTCTCTACACTCTCTATATACAGTCATATACACTCTCTATATACTTACTATACACTCTCTATATACTCTCTATACACTTACCATACACTCTCTATATACTTACTATACTCTCTCTATATACTCTATACACTATATATACAGTCATATACACTCTATATACTCTCTACACTCTCTATATACTCTCTATATACTCTCTACACTCTATATATACTTACTATACACTCTCTATACACTCTCTATATACTCTATACACTCTATATACACTCATATACACTCTCTATATGCTCTACACTCTCTAAGTACTTACTATACACTCTATACACTCTCTAGACTCTCTATATACACTCATACACTCTCTATATACTTACTATACACTCTCTATATACTCTATACACTTACTATACACTCTCTATATACTCTATACACTCTCTATATACTTACTATACACTCTCTATATACTCTCTACACTCTCTATATACTCTATACACTCTCTATATACACTCATATACACTCTCTATATACTCTATACACTCTCTATATACTTACTATACACTCTTTATAGACTCTCTATATACTATCTACACTCTCTATATACTCTATACACTCTCTATATACTTACTATACACTCTCTATAGACCCTCTATATACTCTATACACTCTCTATATACTCTCTCTATACACTCTCTATACACTCTTTATACACTCTCTTTACGCTCTTTATACACTCTCTATATGCTCTTTATACACTCTCTATACACCCTCTATGGTTTTAACATTTCCAACGTTCAAATTAACGTTCAAAGATTGTTATAATATATCTATATCTATAATCTAATAGTATATCTATAATCTAATAGTATATCTATAATCTAATAGTATATCTATAATCTTTAGGGGTGATGGGACTCAATTAAAATAGGGCTAGCTACGTCCCTGTAAGTAGCTATGACTTCTGTAACAGCACTTTAAACTCATCTATGGCTCCAGTTGAATCATGGGACAGCACAGGGTGCTGTGGTCACCTATTTAAAAACGTCTCCTGATTCAGGAGGTCGTCCGGGTAACGTTCACGCACTGCTAGATGAACACTGAGTATTCAGACACGCTGCCTTTCCCGGTTGAGTCTGAACGTTTAGGACTGAACTGGGAAAGATTCTCTGCACTTTCTGCCTGGAACGACTCATTTGTTCATTAATTTTTAAACCAACCTTCCCAACTATTGGTTTTACACCTTGGGTCTACAAGATACAGTTTAAACTGAAAACACAATAAGAAAAAAAGAATAAAATAAAAATGAACTGGGCCTGTAGTCGCCTCCGTGTTCTGTATGAAAAAGTTTTTCCTGCTTCCGCTCGGTTACCATTGCCAGTTCCCGCCCACAGGCTACGATCCCCCCTCGCTCGTGCAGCGCTGTTGTGTAATCTCCGCTGTTTTGCTGACCTACCCGGAGACGCAGTAGTCAAGCCTTGCAGTTTTAAGGTTGAAAGTATGTGAGAAGTTTCGAAGGAACCATGACAGACAATATTAAGACGGCACTGAACTCTTACTGTAGCAGCTAAATAGTGCTTGGGAGGCATACATTAAATATTTATCTGAACCTCAGCCTTTCTCATTATACAGTCCCACACTCTGTGTGATCGCCCGCCTCCGTGAAGCACCGTCCCCGACCTCCTCTCTGTGAACCACCCAGTACAATTCCGAGCTCTGCTCTGCTGTGGACAGATCCAGGGCCCAGCAAAGACTTCCGAGATTAAATCTGGCCTGTTAACTGCACGGTCAGGTTTACTACAGTGATCTGTGCCCTGAGACACAATAAAAAAAACTTCTACTCAAAGAGATTTATGAAAATGTTCACCTGGTGACATTCCTATATGTCAAGAATGTTTATTTTAATTACTTTATTGATTTTTTGGCCACCGCAGGATTGTTCCTGCTTCATTTAGCTGAAAAAAAAGTAACAAAACATCAACTGAGCTTAATGGAGTAAAGGCTAATATCTAGATCTGTCACTGACCAACATCTCATTATATCTACACTCACTGTCCACTGTATCAGCTCCACTGACCATACAGGAGCTCCACTTACAGACTGTAGTTCATCTGATTCTCTGTATACTTTATTACTCTGTTCTTTAATGATCAGGACCCCCACAGAGCAGACACTATTAGGGAGGTGGGTCATTCTCAGCACTGCAGTGACACTGACATGGTGCTGGTGTGTTATACTGGTGTGAGGGGGTAACCATAAACACTGCGTCCAATCACTGTCCACTCTATTAGACACTCCTACCTTGCTGGTCTGCAGTTTGTGTTCTTCTAGTTCTTGATCAGTGGTCCCCGGGAAGTTGCCCACAAGACATTGCCCACAGGCCACAAGGTGTTGCCCACAGGACGCTGGCCACAAGACGTTGCCCAGAGGACGTTGCCCACAAGACATTGCCCACAGGATGCTGCCCACAAGACATTGCCCACAGAAAGTTGCCCTCAAGACATTGCGCACAGAAAGTTACCCACAAGACGTTGTCCATAAGACATTGCCCAAAGGGTGCTGCTCACAGGACGCTGCCCACAAGACGCTGCTCACAGGACACTGCCCACAAGACACTGCCCACAAGACATTGCCCACAGGGTGCTGCTCACAGGACGCTGCTCACAGGACGCTGCCCACAAGACATTGTCCACAGAAAGTTGCCCACAAGACGCTGGACACAAGACGCTGTCCACAAAACATTGCCCACAAGACGCTGCCCACAAGATGCTGCTCGCAAGACATCACTCACAGCTCATTGCTCTCCTGAGTGAATCTGAGTTTAAAACACTGTGTCCACTCACTGTCCACTCTATTAGACACGTCTACCGTGCTGGTTTACCTTGTAGATGTAAAGTCAGAGACGTAGCTTCATCAGTGGTTAGCTTTACAGGACGCTGTTGGCTGGATAGTTTTGGTTGGTATATAGAGAAGATGTAAACTCAACACAGAACGGCCCGGACCTGGAATCAAACCAGTGCTAAGCACTACACCCCCATGCTGCTGGCCTCTAATACAGTGCTTCTTAATTCTGATTCTGAAGGCCCCTCGTATCTGGCTGGGTTTCCTCCTCTGGGTCCTCCAGTTTCCTTCCAATGACATTCCAAAGACAAGCGGTCAGGTGAGGTGGAGATGCTAAATTGCCCCCCTATGTGAGAGTGTGAGAGTGTGTGTGAGCATCTGACCTGCCTTCCACCTAATGAACACTGGGACAGGCTCCAGCGACTCCCCCCATAACCCAGAAGGATATGAGCTGACCGGAAAACGATTGAATGACTCTGGAATGATCCTTCACTATTTAGCAATGTCCCCGCACACTTACTGTGTTAAAGCAGGAGTATGGAAATGGTGAAACCACAAAACTGGGCAGTACACCTCCAGAACCACAGCTGCTCAAAGAGGATAAGGATGAAACAAAGACTCAAACCAACCAAGAGGTGGTGTAGTGGTCAGTATGGTGGTGTTGTGGTTAGTATGGTGGTGTAGTGGTTAGTATGGTGGTGTAGTGGTTAGTATGGTGGTGTAGTGGTTAGTACGGTGGTGTAGTGGTTAGTACGGTGGTGTAGTGGTTAGTACGGTGGTGTAGTGGTTAGTACGGTGGTGTAGTGGTTAGTACGGTGGTGTAGTGGTTAGTACGGTGGTGTAGTGGTTAGTATGGTGGTGTAGTGGTTAGTATGGTGGTGTAGTGGTTAGTATGGTGGTGTAATGGTTAGTATGGTGGTGTAGTGGTTAGTACGGTGGTGTAGTGGTTAGTAAGGTGGTGTAGTGGTTAGTATGGTGGTGTAGTGGTTAGTATGGTGGTGTAGTGGTTAGTATAGTGGTGTAGTGGTTAGTATGGTGGTGTAGTGGTTTGTAAGGTGTTGTAGTGGTTAGTATGGTGGTGTAGTGGTCAGTACGGTGGTGTAGTGGTTAGTATAGTGGTGTAGTGGTTAGTATGGTGGTGTAGTGGTTTGTAAGGTGTTGTAGTGGTTAGTATGGTGGTGTAGTGGTCAGTATGGTGGTGTAGTGGTCAGCACTGTCTCCTCATAGTAAGATGATCTGGGTTGGATTCCCGGTCCGGGTGGTTCTGTGTGGAGTGTGTATGTTCTCTCTGTGTTTGAGTGGGTTCCTCCGGGTACTCTGGTTTCCTCCCACAGTCCAAACACATGCTTGTTAGGATCCTCACTCTAAACTGCCCGTAGGTGTGAGTGTGTGTTGGCCATGCGATGGACTGCCGACCTGTCCATGATGTACCCCGATGACGCTAGGATTGGCTCCAGCCTCCTTCATGACACCAACTAGTGGGATAAAGCGAAAGATACTGGATGGAGGGATAAAAAAAATAATAATACAATCTTGAAGACCAGGAGGAAGAAACACTCAACCCACCATCCTCTATGCTGCAGCTGATAGATAAACAAATGGGCCCTATGGAATGATAATTAAAGAGACTGAAGACTAAACAGAGGCAGATCAAACAGAGAGGAGACCCTTAAGATCTACCAGTGACTCATTTTAGAGGCCGTATTTTTACTGGCAGTCATATATAATCTATGGAGGTCTGTCAGAAAAAGACCCAAACAGGTGGTGAATTGGCAATACAATTAACAGGTGGTTGGCAAATGACATCACGTCACTGCATTGCTGTGGTGCGTACTGCAGATGGAGGGTAGGCACTGATTTTGCACTAGGGGGCGTTATCAAAAAATCATTTATGGTTCCTCAAAATCATTTTAACTGAGAAACCACAAGGAGCTTTTATCAAGTACCAAAACCGCTCCACTTAAGGTGGAAACAGGAGAACTGGTGAATGAGAAGCTGAGCTGATGGTGCAGATGGTCAGTAGGAGTGAGTATTGTAGTGTGTAAGGGTGATCTGGGGGTGAACACTGGTGATAGATTTAAAAGTGTATGTTACCGTGGGTAAACAGCGTAACGGTAATGACGAGCGGTTGGGGGTTAGGTGTCTTGTTCAAGGGTGCTTCACTCGTGTCCTGTCCGTTCAGAGGATTGAAACTAATAACCTTCTGGTCCGGCATAGTCAGCAGGATAAAATACTAGCATAAGAGATTTTCTTGACTGAGGCACATAAGCTGATAGTTTAAAAGTCTTTATCTGATCAATAAGTGTCTGATCACCAGTAAAAACACCAGTTACGATTAGAACAGATGTAAATAATCATACATACAATACAAAGTACAAAAATAAACACACTGATGTATGGAAAAGCTCTACTTACTCTGTTAATACTGTTTAAATATTATATTTGAATATATTTCACTAATCAAGCTACTGTTTGTCATATTTACTAGTCAAAAATAAATGTGCCTACTACTAATTTCATATATCAAATTTCAAAAACAACGAGTGAACTCAAAGTACAGTTTATAAACGATTGGGTTTTTTTTGATGGCACATCAACTAAGCTCACTTGAAAACGTTGAAATGACTCAATCAATAAATTAAACAATTTTGGTTTATAACTAGAAAAGTCAGGATGGCTGCACAGCTTAAGCAATGTGAGGAACGAGGGATGAATAAACGACCAGTAGAGGAGTGCGTATGAGCTTATTCAGCTTCTTCAGCAGCAATCTTGATTTAGCTTAATGAAGTACTGAGCAGTCAAAGCAGGTATTAGATGAGAACTGATAATAATACTGGGTTGTTTAGGGAAAGCTTGGAAAGGGTTAAATAAACACACTGATGTATGTAAAAGCTCTACTTACTGTATTAATACTGATTAATATTTAAATAAAGGGAAAATAGCTTTTTAAATATGTCCCCAAGTGAATAAAACTTTTGCACAGTACTGTTTGATGTTTTGGTAAATCAGTGTAGAGATACAGAGTGATGGATACGAGAGCGTGGTGAGGTGAGGAGCTCAGTATAGTGCAAGACACTGATGCTGAGAAGAACGCAGTGAACGTTCTCTTGTCTCTGAAGGCTTCAGTGAATGTGTAGCTCTCTTTCTAATGCTGCTTTTGAAGAAGCTACCAGAGAACGAGCGGGGCACTTCGGTTCATATAAACATTCCTCTTTATCAGGCGCTTATGCTTTGTGGTTTCTTTCTCGTGTATGTCGAGCGTGAACAGCAGTGAACCGGAGCTGCGTGCGCGAGAGAGAATAAATCCAACCACAGCGAAGCTTTCACTCCCACTATTCCCACAATCATGCGCCCGATCCGTCTCCATCATCAGACAAACTTCCCTCACGGGAGCCTCCAACTGGAGCAGCTCATAAACTCTTGATTGTGTGTGCATGAGACCGAGAGAAAATAGGGATGAATAATTAAGAGGGGCTGTAATTGCAGGCGACACACACGCACCGCCGGCAGGGAGGCTTCAGCGCGAGGCTGTTGAATGATTTAAAGCCGTGTTGTCTCCTCTCGTGTGCTTTTGTGGTGTCACGGCACGTCCAGATTTCGGTCAGTCACAAGTTTAGAGGCTGCTTACAGTTTCTCATGCAAAACTTTACACAGTGGAGTCACATTATTATGACCACCAGCTAATATCCAGAGTGGCCACCATGTGGACAGCAGCTAGACGGACTGGGAGACTTAATAAGGTCCTGGTAGGTGGTCACAGGTATCTGGAGGTATCATGCTGACTGCATTGCATCCCACAGCTGCTGGAGGGAGCGTGGAGGAGGATCCATAGAACCAACACCACCATCCAGGAGGTACCACGGATGCTCAGTTGGGTTCAAGTCTGAGGAACTAGGGGTCCAGGGTAGAACTTGGAAGTCTTGGTCAGCTCTTCCAACCAGTGTGGGACATTTCTAGTCGTGTGAGGTGTCTCATTGTCTTGCTGGAAGATCTCATCCACCAAAGAGAAGACCATCAGCATGTATGGTGTACGTGATCTGCAAGGATGGATTCGGACCCAAATGGGTTGAGAACCTTTAATGTTTCAGATGTTTGGTTTCTGTCACTGTCTGCACCTTCAGCGATATTCAGAGATTATAGGTGTAAAAACCCAGAACATTAAAACCACCTCCTTGTATCTCCACTCACTGTCCACTGTATCAGCTCCACTGACCATACAGGAGCTTCACTCACTGTACACTGTATCAGCTCCACTGACCATACAGGACCTCCACTCACTGTCCACTGTATCAGCTCCACTGACCATACAGGAGCTCCACTTACAGACTGTAGTTCATCTGATTCTCTGTATACTTTATTACTCTGTTCTTTAATGATCAGGACCCCCACAGGACCACCACAGAGCAGATACTATTAGGGAGGTGGGTCATTCTCAGCACCGCAGTCACACTGACATTGTGCTGGTGTGAGCAGATCAGACACAGCGATGTTGCTGAAGTGTTTGAACACTGTGTCCACTCACTGTCCACTCTATTAGACACTCCTGCTACTTGCTGGTCCACCTTGTAGATGTAGAGTCAGAGACAGTAGCTCATCTGCTGCTGCACAGTTTGTGTTCCTCTAGTTCTTCATCAGTGGACACAGGACACCGCCCACAGGACACTGCTGTCTGGATAGTTTTGGTTAGTGGACGATTTTCAGTCCAGCAGTGACACTGAGGAGGTGTTTAAACACTCCAGCAGCAGCACTGCTGTGTCTGATCCACTCACACCAGCACAACACACACTAACACACCACCACCACGTCAATGTCATTGCAGTGCTGAGAATGATCCACCTCCAATTTGGTAAAAATGTGCTTTTATACAAAAATAATTTCATACAAAAGTCAAACATTCAGTTCCAAAGTTGTGTCTGCATTCGTTTTATGGAAGTTCACAGACGAGTCAGTGGGTTGCTGGTAATTAACACCTCACGTACTACATCTGCTCCTATATGATAAATCAGAAACCTACACCCTTATAGGGTGACCTTTCACACAGACTCAGGTACAACCAGCAATACCTTAACAACTGTCTACTCACACAAAGCAATAAGATCATATAGAATATAGGGCTGGGCGATATATGGAGTTTTTAAGAAATATCAATATATTTTTATATGAGCTTAAGCAGTGCGAAGAACGAGGGATGAGTAAACGACCAGTACAGGAGCTTATTCAGCTCATTCAGCAGATATTCGATATTTTCTCACACCCCTAGAGAGTAGTCAGTTTTTCAGAACTCAAAGTGGAGATGGGTCAAATTGACCCATAACACAATAGGAGGGTTAATGAAGTACTGAGCAGTCAAAGCAGGTATTAGATGAGAACTGATAATAATACTGGGTTGTTTAGGAGAAGCTTGGAAAGGGTTAAATAAACACACTGACGTACGGAAAAGCTCTACTTACTCTATTAATACTGATTAATATTTAAATAAAGGGAAAATAGCTTTTTAAATATGTCCCCAAGTGAATAAAACTTTTGCACAGTACTGTTTGATGTTTTGGTAAATCAGTGTAGAGATACAGAGTGATGGATACGAGAGCGTGGTGAGGTGAGGAGCTCAGTATAGTGCAAGACACTGATGCTGAGAAGAACGCAGTGAACGTTCTCTTGTCTCTGAAGGCTTCAGTGAATGTGTAGCTCTCTTTCTAATGCTGCTTTTGAAGGAGCTACCAGAGAACGAGCGGGGCACTTCGGTTCATATAAACATTCCTCTTTATCAGGCGCTTATGCTTTGTGGTTTCTTTCTCGTGTATGTCGAGCGTGAACAGCAGTGAACCGGTATATATATTTTATATGAGATATAAGATGAGACAATATGGTTTGTATCGATAAAGTCGGTGTTGCGCTGCAATAACACTTGTAGATCCACTCAGTTCGATGGAGAAGCAACCCTTTTCACTGTAGCAGAGGAGCTGAGGATGTCGGCTGAGAGAAGGGATGAACGCCACAGAACAGTAACTAATTTTATTCTTAAAGAATTGCATCGTTTTATAGTTTAAGTATAAGTAATGCTGATGTTTGTTCTTAATAAAGCAGCACAAAAATGTTCATTGGTTAAACAAGATCCAAATAAAAAGATAAAAAATAAAAATATTATGGTGACAGTATAAGACTGACATAAACTTGTATTTTTTGTTAAAATTCTGAAAAAAAGGTGTGGTATCTGTATCTCAAAAAATTTTCAAACAATACCCAGTCCTAGCCACAAGACAAGAATATTGAGATATATATGGTATATTGCCATTCAACAAAAAATATTGAAATATTCTTTTTGGTCCATATCGCCCAGCCCTAATAGAATACCTAAAATATTAGGGAATGTATATACAAGCAAGATGAAATAAACAAAGTAAAGCAGAAAAGTGCATTTCTTGAGGAGTGTGGATCAGTGTGTCTGTGGTTTAGTGTTTGGGGGATCTGCTCTGAGTGAGTACAGCCAGTTTGGTGGCTGTAGGTTGAACTAAACCATGAGGTTTGGTTGTGTCTGAAAATTAATGGGACAATATGGGGGGAAAAGGAGGGATGAAAAAAAAGACCAATAAATGAGTGTGAGTTGAAACAACACTGCAGTGGTAGTCAGGGGTCCGCCCTGAGTCAGTGTATGTGAAACGGTGTCTGTCAGTCGAGCAGAAGTTCAGTAGATTGAGGTGCACTTTTCAATCCTATTCATTCCCTATCTGTAAAAATTCCGGACAAAATCAGCTGTTTTCCGGAATCTGTGCATCCGATCAAAAAGCTGTAGCCCGAATCACACAATCAAAATTTGTGGGAGAAAAAACGAAAAAATGGGTTGATCTGACGTACCTGACGCATCCAAACGAAGCGGGAACAGTTGGAGTTGGAGTGGACATCGGGATCCAGACGTATGACAGTGGGTGTAGACGGAGAGACAGACGAGCCAGACTGAAAACAGTGCTATTATAGCGATCACATACTGCGCTACAGGACTACAGCACATCCTGAGGTGTGTCTACCCAACTCGCAGCTCACCGACTGTGTGCTGTATTTGATAAAAATACACACCTGCTGGTTGTTTCAGAGGAAGATTGTTTTGTTCTGTGTTCAGTGGAATACAGCTGCATACAGACTGCTCTGGGTGTGTAAACCAGGTTTATGCTACATTGTGGGGTTAGGGTTAAAGTACGGTTAAGGGTAGTGTTATAGTTAAATTATGGTTGAGGTTAGAGTTAAGGTTTGGTTGGGTTAAATTAGGGTTGGGGTAAGGGTTAAGGTTTGGTTGGCTTTAGGGTAAAGGTAAGGTTAAGGGTAGTGTTATAGTTAAATTAGGGTTGGGGTTAGAGTTAAGGTTTGGTTGGGTTAAATTAGGGTTGGGGTAAGGGTAGGTTTGGTTGGGTTAGGGTAAAGGTAAGGTTAAGGGTAGTGTTATGGTCAAATTAGGGTTGGGGTTAGGGTTAAGGTTTGGTTGGGTTAAATTAGGGTTGGGGTAAGGGTAGGTTTGGTTGGGTTAGGGTAAAGGTAAGGTTAAGGGTAGTGTTATGGTTAAATTAGGGTTGGGGTTAGGGTTAAGGTTTGGATGGGTTACATTAGGGTTGGGGTAAGGGTAGGTTTGGTTGGCTTTAGGGTAAAGGTAAGGTTAAGGGTAGTGTTATGGTTAAATTAGGGTTGGGGTTAGGGTTAAGGTTTGGTTGGGTTAAATTAGGGTTAGGGTAAGGGTTTAGATTTGGTTGGCTTAGGGTAAAGGTAAGGTTAAGGGTAGTGTTATAGTTTAATTAGGGTTGGGGTAAAGGTTAAGGCTAATAGTAGGGTTGGTGTAAATCTATGGTTAGTGTTAGTGTAGAGTTTATGTAAGAGTAAAGGTTAGGCAAATAGTAGTTCGGATTAATGGTAGGGTTAGAGGGTTAAGGTGAAGTTATGGTTAAGATTAGGTTTAGAGGGTTAAGGTTAAAGGGTTATGGTCAGGGTTAGAGGGTTAAGGTGGAGTTATGGTTAAGGTTTACTTTAGAGAGTTAAGGTTAGGGTTAGAGGGTTATGGTCAAAGTTATGGTAAGGCTAGGGTTAGAGAGTTAAGGTTAGATTTAAAGGGTTAAGGTTAGGGTTAGAGGGTTAAGGTTAGGGTTAGAGGGTTAAGGTTAGGGGGTTAAGGTTAGGGTTAGAGTTAGTGTTAGAGGGTTACGGTTAGGGGGTTAAGGTTAGGGTTAGAGTTAGTGTTAGAGGGTTAAGGTTAGGGGTAAAGGTAAGGGGAAAGGGTTAGTGTTAGAGGGTTAAGGTTAGAAGTAAAGGGTTAAGGTTGGGGTTATAGTTAGAGAGTTAGGGTTAGTGTTAGAGGGTTAAGGTTAGAAGTAAAGGGTTAAGGTTGGGGTTAGAGTTAGAGAGTTAGGGTTAGTGTTAGGGGTTTAAGGTTATGGTTAGATGGTTAAGGTTAGGGGTAAACGATTAGGGGTAAGGGTTAGGGGTAAACGGTTAGGGTTAGAGGGTTAGTATTAGGAATAGAGTTAGAGGGTTAAGGTTAGGGGGTTAAGGTTAGAGTTAGAGGGTTAAGGTTAGAGTTAGAGAATTAATACTAGGGGTTTATGGTTAGAGTTAGAGGGTTAAGGTTAGAGTTAGAGAATTAATACTAGGGGTTTATGGTTAGAGTTAGAGGGTTTAAGATAGAGTTAGAGGATTAAGGTTAGAGTTAGAGGTTTAATACTAGGGGTTTATGGTTAGAGTTAGAGGGTTTAAGATAGAGTTAGAGGGTTAAGGTTAGAGTTAGAGGTTTAATACTAGGGGTTTATGGTTAGAGTTAGAGGGTTAAGGTTAGAGTTAGAGGATTAATACTAGGGGTTTATGGTTAGAGTTAGAGGGTTAAGGTTAGAGTTAGAGGATTAATACTAGGGGTTTATGGTTAGAGTTAGAGGGTTAAGGTTAGAGTTAGAGGATTAATACTAGGCGTTTATGGTTAGAGTTAGAGGGTTAATACTAGGGGTTTATGGTTAGAGTTAGAGGGTTTAAGATAGAGTTAGAGGATTAATACTAGGGGTTTATGGTTAGAGTTAGAGGGTTTAAGATAGAGTTAGAGGTTTAATACTAGGGGTTTATGGTTAGAGTTAGAGGGTTAAGGTTAGAGTTAGAGGATTAATACTAGGGGTTTATGGTTAGAGTTAGAGGGTTAAGGTTAGAGTTAGAGGATTAATACTAGGGGTTTATGGTTAGAGTTAGAGGGTTAATACTAGGGGTTTATGGTTAGAGTTAGAGGGTTAAGGTTAGAGTTAGAGGATTAATACTAGGGGTTTATGGTTAGAGTTAGAGGGTTAAGGTTAGAGTTAGAGGATTAATACTAGGGGTTTATGGTTAGAGTTAGAGGGTTTAAGATAGAGTTAGAGGATTAATACTAGGGGTTTATGGTTAGAGTTAGAGGGTTTAAGATAGAGTTAGAGGGTTAAGGTTAGAGTTAGAGGGTTAATACTAGGGGTTTATGGTTAGAGTTAGAGGGTTTAAGATAGAGTTAGAGGGTTAAGGTTAGGGTTAGATGGCTCAGCTAGTAGTCGTTCTGGTTGAGGTTTGAGTCTCCAGGAAATTAATGGAAGTCTATACAGAGGCCCTACAACTCACTGAAACAAGTGTGTGTTTATGTGTGTGTGAGTGTGTGTGTGATGAGATGAGTGGTGACAGGCCTTCAGGACTCATGTCCAGGTATCTTCACTTCAAACAGACAAACAAACACACACACACAGTTGGAGTGAGTATTTCTTCTCCTGCTTGAGGAACAAACCAGCAACAGAAAAGTGTATTTTTAGCGTTTGCTCCTTTTATAAAAACATGTATTTTAATTAATGCCATGTTTTTCTTAATTCACCGAAAAACAACTGACATTCAAATAACACAAGAACCGTGAAAGTGGAAACTGTGACTTAAAATATCTTTCATATTTTCATATCATACATTTCATTAAACAGCGTTATTTACATTTACAGCTTTTCACAGACGCTCATCTCTGACTGGGGAAAACGCTGCTGTCCAGTGACGAGTCCTTACAAACAGGTTAGAGTCTAAACTCCCTGCAGCCTCCAGACAGCCTGAAACAAGTCAGCGGGAGACACACACACACACACACACACACACACACACACACACACACACACACACACACACACACACACACACAGTACACACAGTACAGCCACAGCAGCAGGGCTTGTTCCAGACTGGGAGTTATATAACACAGATCAGCCCACCTTAATAATAATAATAATAATAATAATAATAATAATAATAATAATAATAATAATAATAACAACAACAACATTCATATAGTGCTTTTGTAGGACCTGGAGATGCTTACAGACTACAGTTAATTAGCATATAAACTGATGACACGACAGTGAGAGAGATACTACAGTCACAACACAGATGATGGATTGACGAGTGATAACAGTTATGATGGAGGAAATTACATGCAAGACAGAAGAGCTGTGTTTTAAGTTTGGCTTGAAAGGTTACGTACCAGCTAATATGAAAATGTCAAACACAACTACAGTGGAGGTTGAGATCCTAACTTATGATTATTAAAAGTTATTTGTTTACAAAGTAAAGACCTTTATCTACTCGTGTACAGGTAAACTGTAACACTACCTTCATCTACTTGTGTACAGGTAAACTGTAACACCACCTTCACCTACCTGTGTACAGGTAAACTGTAACACTACCTTTACCTACCTGTGTACAGGTAAACTATAACACTACCTTCACCTACCTGTGTACAGGTAAACTGTAACACTACCTTCACCTACCTGTGTACAGGTAAACTGTAACACTACCTACACTACCTTCACCTACCTGTGTACAGGTAAACTGTAACACTACCTTCACCTACCTGTGTACAGGTAAACTGTAACACTACCTTCACCTACCCGTGTACAGGTAAACTGTAACACTACCTTCACCTACCTGTGTACAGGTAAACTGTAACACTACCTTCACCTACCCGTGTACAGGTAAACTGTAACACTACCTTCACCTACCTGTGTACAGGTAAACTGTAACACTACCTTCACCTACCTGTACTGTAACGCTACCTTCAAGTACTTGTGAAGAACTGGCCCATCTGTGGGTTTGTAGACTGGTTTGTAGACTGGTTTGTAGACTGGTTTGTAGACTGGTTTGTAGACTGGTTTGTAGACTGGTTAAGATCTGATCCCTGTAGCTACAGGAAGCTAATGAAGGGAACACAGAGAAGGAATGACACGAGTGAACTTATGAAGATTGAAGATGAGTCACGCTGCTGCATTCTGGGTAAGCTGCCAGCGCCTGATGGCACAAATAGGAGGACCAGCAGGAAAGAGTCGCAGCAGTCAAGCCTGTGTGACCTCCCTAGAGAGAGCAGGTTGAATCTTCAGATTCTGTGGAGGTGAAACCTACTTAGCTGAGGCCAAGAATGATAATCCGTCATCCACAGTTACACAATACGCTTGTGGATCTTCAGTTGAGGGACGAAGAAGGTTCCAGCAACGGTTATTCACACTGACGAGGATTATTCCTCTTTTCTATGTGGTCTCATAGACAACGGTTGGTCAGAAACATGGTCAGTTGTAGTGTTAATGAGAAAGAGATGTTTATGGCTGGCACATCCTATGATTAACAACAGCTCACTCTGTTTAGGAATCTGCCTCATGCCCAGTAGATAATGGTCAACCCATGTTTAAGGCCAAGGTTGACCCATGTATGACAAATGGGGTACATACACAAGACTGCCAAAAGTATTCGCTAGTCTGTCTTCACACACTGTGAACTTGAGTGACGTTCCATTCTTAATCCATAGGGTTTAATATGATGTCGGCCCAACCTTTGCAGCTATAATAGCTTCAACTCTTATGGGAAGGCTCTCCACATGGTTTAGGAGTGTGTTTATAGAAAAGTGAGGTCAGACACTGATGTTGGATGAGAAGTTCTTGGCTCGCAGTCTCCACTCTAGTTTATGTGAAGTTAAAAACTCCCTCAGACTGGAGGAAGAAATCTTGGGAGGAACCAAGACTCACAAGGGCAGACCCATCCTTCTCTGGTCAAACAGTATTCACGGTTTAAGAAACTAAATTCAAAAACAGAATAGAATCTAAGTCTGGATGGTATAGTCTCTGACTGAAGATGAGGCCCAGATGGTCAGTCTTCCAAGTATTTCATCCCAAAGATGTTCTATCAGGTTGAGGTCAGGACTCTGTGCAGGACAGTCAAGTTCTTCCACACCAAACTCGCTCCTTCATGTCTTTATGGAGCTGCTTTGTGCACTGGTGGGCAGCCATGTTGGAACAGGAAGGGGTCGTCCCCAAACTGTCCCCACAAAGTTGGGAGCATGAAATTATTCAGAATCTCTTGGTCTGCTGAAGCATTAAGAGTTCCTTTCACTGGAAGTAAGTGTCCGAGCCCACCTTCTGAAAAACAACCCCACACCATAATCCCCCCTCCACCAAACTTTACAGCACAACGCAGTCAGACAAGTACCATCTCCTGGCAACCGCCAAACCCAGACTCATCCATCGGATTGTCAGACGGAGAAGCGTGATTGGTCACTCCAGAGAACACATCTCCACTGCTCTAGAGTCCAGTGGCGACGTGCTTTACACCACTGCATCTGACGCTCTGCATTGTTCTTGGTGATGTAAGGTTTGGATGCAGCTGCTCGGCCATGGAGACCCATTCCATGAAGCTCTCTACGCTCTGTTCTTGAGCAGATCTGAAGACCACATGAAGTTTGGAGGTCTGTAGTGATGGACTCTGTAGAAAGTTGGTGACCTCTGTGCACTATGCTCCTCAGCATCCGCTGACCCGCTCTGTCATTGTACGTGTTCTACCACTTGGTGTCTGAGTTGCTGTTGTTCTCAATCACTTCCACTTTGTTAGAACACCACTGACAGTCCACTGTGGAATATTTAGTAGTGAGGAAACTTCACCACTGGACTTGTTGCACAGGTGGCGTCCTATCACGGTACCACGCTGGAGATCACTGAGCTCCTGAGAGAGACCCACTCTTTACTAATGTGTGTAGAAGCAGTCTGCATGACTAGGTACTGGTTTTATACTCCTGTATGGTCATGGAAGTGATTGAAACAATTGGACTGAAAATATTTGGCAATAGGCTGCTTTCCGGAACCGAACGCTGAACAAAGTACCATCACAATTTGTTCTGGTCTCCTCTCCTCATTTGACACTGAGCTAAACTACTGTACTACTAACTACTGCATCTTCCACTACATAAGAAACCAGTACTCAGATTCCAACCTTGGCCCCCCTTCACTCCAGGGCCTGCTCCATGCCTTGAAGCAAGGTCAGCAGTGCATTCAGCTGCGGCGTGTTTCCTGCTCTACTCCCTTCACTTCTACACATTATCACCTCTGTCTTCAGGACACTAGAGATTCTGGCATGAGAATCGGGCTCAGGACGAGTTCTTCGCGAACATTTGCGACAGGAAGCAGCAGCAGGGATACATACTCATTATATCTCCAAAGTGGTTTACACATGGTTTGGAGATGATGTGAGCAGATGCAAGCTTCGGCCGCAGGGGATCGCGGAAGCTCATGCGGAAGCAGATGGGAAAAGCATTAAAGTTTGGCGGAAAATCAAATTTGCAAAATGTTTCCCCCGAATGTAGTTGATCAGCCAAGACGTGCTTCGATTCTTAAGTTTAGGGCTGAAGGTGATACGGTATTTTTGCACTGGGGCTGCAAAACCAGTGTAGCTAACAAGTAATGGAAGCTTTGCCCAGATCATCACACTCAAGCAAGTCTTTCTGAGATGACTTATGTGGTTTATGACAAACTGTCTAAAAAAGTCTATCCATCTCTCCATCTATCTATCTTATATATATATATATATATATATATATTATATTATATAGTCCACTGTATCAGCTCCACTGACCATACAGGAGCTCCACTTACAGACTGTAGTTCATCTGATTCTCTGTATACTTTATTACTCTGTTCTTTAATGATCAGGACCCCCACAGGACCACCACAGAGCAGCTACTATTAAGGAGGTGGGTCATTCTCAGCACTGCAGTGACACTGACATGGTGGTGGTGTGTTAGTAGTGTGTGTTGTGCTTGTGTAGTGTACATCGGTTGACCACTAGTTTTTTGGTGCATTGTGTTAACAATATAGTGAACTATATTCGGAATCTAATTGTTCACTGAGAATTCAGACAACACTACAAAACGGCCTAGAACACTAAACGGTAACTAGGTTGTGATTTTAGACACACCCCAAGTGAAAACCGGAAGTGACGTCAGCGTGCAAAGCAACCAGAAACTCATTTTACAAACAATCTGGATGAACTAAAGCTTACTTATTTAGGGCAACATTTTCTTACTCAAGACAGAAAACAAGCAGCAACAAACTGTTAAATACAAGAAAGAAAAGAAAAAATACAAAGATTAACTTATTGCCTTAAGGGCATCACAGCTCCAAAGCAGCTTGGAAAAAAATGTGGTTCCATTGACTTACATTCAAAGTGAAGTCTGTTGTGGCTTCTCAGCTGCTGTTTTAGAGATACTTGTTTTTCTTCAGACAGTGACGATTCGTTTATCCTCCTTACTCAGTAAATATACTTCTTTCAATCTGAACCAAAAAATTGCACACCGCAGTGCAGCTTTAAAGACTCCAGCACAGTTAGCATGAAGCGAATAGGTGGTGCATAATGGATTCATTAGGCATTGGTTCATGGTAATTGGTTCATTAGCCATTTTAGCTCATTAAGACCAAACCAAGAAACAAACTTGGCTGATCAGCTGAATTCGGGGTAAAGTGAGGAAAAGTGAGTACAATAGATTTTTTTAGGGCTTTTTTTAAGCAGGGGGAGATGGTGGGCTGATAGAGAGAGAGAGAGAGAGAGAGAGAAAGAGAGAGAGAGAGAGAGAGAGAGAGATATTCAGAAGAGAGATTTTCCTCCTTTCATTAGATTACAGTGCTGCTAGCGTAGGCTGCTGAGGGGAAGACAATTAGGTTGTGTCCCGCAAAGAGCCATACACCCCCTCGAGCCATATAATACTGTTTCTGCTGAGACAAACACACACACACACACACATATATATATATATATATATATATATATATATATATATATATATATATATATATATATATATATATATAAGCACAGTGCTGTTTTCCCAGATGATAGAGAGAGAGAGTACTCTGAAGGCCAATTCTGTCCAAATCCCCTTCCATGTACTTCAGACTCCATCACTATAAGGGTGTCTATTCACTGAAGGCAAACATGAAACACGCTCTTTATCTCAGTACATCCCTTTAGCTCACACAGTCGAGTCACATTATTATGACCACTGCCTACAGTGGCAGCGTTCCAGTCTGGGGAATGTTCTCATGGAATTCTCTGGAGCCACTCATCCATGTGGAAGACACTCTCAACTGGTCTGAATCCATCCTTGCATATCACGTACACCATACATGCTGATGGTCTTCTCTGGGGTGGATGACATCTTCCAGCAAGACAATGAGACACGTCACACGGCTATAAATGTCCCACACTGGTTGGAAGAGCTGACCAAGACTTCCAAGTTCTACCTTGGAGGCCCTAATTCCTCAGACTTGAACCCAACTGAGCATCTGTGGGACCACCTGGATGGTGGTGTTGGCTCTATGGATCCTCCTCCACGCTCCCTCCAGCAGCTGTGGTATGCACTGCAGTCAGCATGATACCTCCAGATACCTGTGACCACCTATCAAAACCTTACTGAGTCTCCCAGTCCATCTAGCTGCTGTCCGTGCTGCACACGGCGATTACTCTGGATATTAGCTGGTGGTCATAATAATGTGACTCCTGTTAGAAGGGAATTCTCTCTCTCAATCTATATCTGTCCTCCTCCGTGCTCACTGCCTCCCCTTCACAAACTTAATATTCTTCTTCCTCCTAACCGTATCGCTCCATCTCTCCTTTCATTCTGCCCTCTCTTCTCCTCCCGTCCATGCCTGGAATTTCTCCTGCCAATTCACACCAGTTATCTGAGCCTTTCCTCCGAAACGAACTCCCTCTTTCCGCCCAGGGCGAGGCTGCACCAGCGCGGAGTATGAAATAATTTGTCTGAAAGAATTCTATTAGTCCCGTTTCCCCCGTACATCCTTCCGTCCTCCTCCGTACTTCTCCTCCGCAGGGTGGCTGTGTGTGTGAGAGGGAGACAGAGAGAGTCAACAAAAGCTTAAAATTCACTTACGCAGTAGGAGACTGATGAAGCCACTGTCGTGTTTGCATTAACGAGGAGAAGCTGTTTTTTTATTTAACATTTCCTTCTCCTGTTATATTCACACCCCACCCGCCATCATCTTTACGTAAGCCATAATTAAGCGCTCATTTCACGCTGACTGCCGCTCGGCAAACCGTTTTGATTTACTTCTTAATCCAACGCCACCAAATGTACTCAAAGCTTAATGAGACCAAATTAGCTTCAGAGAGAGAGAGAGAGAGAGAGAGAGAGAGAGAGAGAGAGACACTGAACTGGACTTGCATTGTCTTCATGTGTGGTCTCACGAGGAACCTTCCAGAACCAGTCCAGTACTACAAAATTTCCATGAACTTAGAACATATACAATAAAGAGCCAAGTGGTTTCAGCACCTGCTGTGATCGGATAAATGTGTTTCCTGTTCTTCAGCTACCACACAGCATGGTGGGAATTTCACCATGTACAGCTACTGTAGGACTGAGGGAATTCCACCAACTCTGGCTGCTACAGTGCTGAGGGAATTCCACCATATATGGCTACTGTAGTGCTGAGAGAATTCCAATAACTCCAGTCCATATAGTACTGAGGGAATACCACCAACTCCAGCTACTACTGCACTGAGAATTCCGCCAACTCCAGCCACTGCAGTACTGAGAGAATTCCACCAACTCCAGCCACTACAGTACTGAGAGAATTCCACCAACTCCAGCCACTACAGTACTGAGAGAATTCCACCAACTCCAGCCACTGCAGTACTGAGAGAATTCCACCAACTCCAGCCACTACAGTACTGAGAGAATTCCACCAACTCCAGCCACTGCAGTACTGAAAGAATTCCACCAACTCCATCCACTACAGTGATGAGGGAATCCCACCAACTCTAGCCACTACAGTACTGAGAGAATTCCACCAACTCCAGACGATACAGTACTGAGAGAATTCCACCAACTCCAGCCACTACAGTACTGAGAGAATTCCACCAACTCCAGACGATACAGTACTGAGAGAATTCCACCAACTCCAGCCACTGCAGTACTGAAAGAATTCCACCAACTCCATCCACTACAGTACTGAGAGAATTCCACTAACTCCATCCACTACAGTACTGAGAGAATTCCACTAACTCCAGCCACTACAGTGATGAGGGAATTCCACCAACTCCAGCTACTACAGCACTGAAAGAATTCCACCAACTCCATCCACTACAGTACTAAGAGAATTCCACCAACTCCATCCACTACAGTACTGAGAGAATTCCACTAACTCCAGCCACTACAGTACTGAGAGAATTCCACCAACTCCAGCCACTGCAGTACTGAAAGAATTCCACCAACTCCATCCACTACAGTGATGAGGGAATTCCACCAACTCCAGCTACTACAGCACTGAAAGAATTCCATCAACTCCAGACGATACAGTACTGAGAGAATTCCATAAACTCTAGCCACTACAGTACTGAGAGAATTCCACCAACACCAGCGACTACAGTACTGAGAGAATTCCACCAAATCTACCCACTATAGTACTGAGAGTGTTTACAGTGCCAACTGTAAAGTTTGGTGGAGGTGGAATAATGGTCTGGGGTTGGTTTTCAAGGTCTCAACCCCAGTTTAAGTAAAAGTTTCCAGCTTTGTGGCACCAGGCCTTTACCTGATCCAGCATAACTATAGTGAGCTCCACAAAGACGTGGTTTGATGAGTTCTGTGTGGAGGAACAGAGAGCGTGTGCACAAACAGACCTAACCAAAACCTTAGTGAACACCTGTGGCACGAATTAGAACGCTGATTAGAAGCAGACAGTGTGAGGCCTCATAAACGCTCTTTGGACTACACAGGCACAAATTCCTCATGGTCACACAGTTTGAGGACTGGAGGCTGTTAAGGCTTTGGCTTATTGCAGTGACCTGTTACTAGATTGCCTTCCAGAAGCTCCCTCGGGTCAAAAATGTCTTGAAAATTTGGGAAGGTGCCACCTGGCTTATTGTGTGTTACTGTGCTGGCATTTAGGGTAGCTAGAAGTGACCTGCTCACTATGTAGCAGCACTGAGCAGTGACCCTCATCTCCTGCTGTGTTCAATAAAAGAGCATTTCCTTACACTAATGAGAGCACTATATTACAGTGATTCTTCAATTGCGGGCTCTTTTTGGCATCTTAGTTTTATAAAATAATGCATTTCACTAGAATTTTATTGTCAAATCATACTCTTAGACTTAATTCTATTTAATTTCTAAATCATTTAAAAGATACTGATGGTGAAATTAAAAACCTTTCACTACCTTCAACAAATGTCATTACCATCTCAACAGGTTATGTGCTGGTAATGATGTGTTGCGGTAATGACAATTTTCACTTTCTTAAGAAAAAAGCTAGCTAGGCCATGGATTTGCTAAAGCTAGTTAACAGCTAGTACAAGCTGCACTTTAAATCCACATAAATAAATAAACAATGTGTAAATGCGATGTTTAGTTGTAAATAAATAAATAATGTGTAAATGTAATGTTTAGTTATAAATAAATAAATAATGTGTAAATGTAATGTTTTGTTGTAAATAAATAAATAAATAAATAATGTGCAAATGTAATGTTTAGTTGTAAATAAATAAATAATGTGTAAATGTAATGTTTAGTTATAAATAAATAAATAAATAATGTGTAAATGTAATGTTTAGTTATAAATAAATAAATAATGTGTAAATGTAATGTTTAGTTATGAATAAATAAATCATGTGTAAATGTAATGCTTAGTTGTAAATAAATAAATCATGTGTAAATGTAATGTTTAGTTGTAAATAAATAAATAATGTGTAAATGTAATGTTTAGTTATAAATTAATAAATAATGTGTAAATGTAATGTTTAGTTATAAATTAATAAATCATGTGTAAATGTAATGTTTAGTTGTAAATCAATAAATAATGTGTAAATGTAATGTTTAGTTGTAAATAAATAAATAATGTGTAAATGTAATGTTTAGTTATAAATTAATAAATAATGTGTAAATGTAATGTTCAGTTGTAAATAAATAAATAATGTGTACATGTAACGTTTAGTTATTAATAAATAAATAATGTGTAAATGTAATGCTTAGCTATAAATAAATAAATAATGTGTAAATGTAATATTTAGTTGTAAATAAATAAATAAATAATGTGTAAATGTAATGTTTAGTTGTAAATAAATAAATAATGTGTAAATGTAATGTTTAGTTGTAAATAAATAAATAATGTGTAAATGTAATGTTTAGTTATAAATTAATAAATAATGTGTAAATGTAATGTTCAGTTGTAAATAAATAAATAATGTGTACATGTAACGTTTAGTTATTAATAAATAAATAATGTGTAAATGTAATGCTTAGTTATAAATAAATAATGTGTAAATGTAACGTTTAGTTATTAATAAATAAATAATGTGTAAATGTAACGTTTAGTTATTAATAAATAAATAATGTGTAAATGTAATGCTTAGTTATAAATAAATAAATAATGTGTAAATGTAATATTTAGTTGTAAATAAATAAATAAATAATGTGTAAATGTAATGTTTAGTCATAAATAAATAAATAAATAATGTGTAAATGTAATGTTTAGTTGTAAATAAATAAATAAATAATGTGTAAATGTAATGTTTGGTTGTAAATAAATAAATAAATAATGTGTAAATGTAATGTTTAGTTGTAAATAAATAAATAAATAAATAATGTGTAAATGTAATGTTTGGTTGTAAATAAATAAATAAATAATGTGTAAATGTAATGTTTGGTTGTAAATAAATAAATAAATAATGTGTAAATGTAATGTTTAGTTGTAAATAAATAAATAAATAATGTGTAAATGGAAAGTTTAGTTGTAAATAAATAAATAAATAATGTGTAAATGTAATGTTTGGTTGTAAAGTACTGCCGTACTGATTTAAACGGTAATGACTGAATAAATGTACTCTATGATCAGGAGTAATACACGATTCAGTTACTCCCATTTACACACATTAACATGTCACTCCTCACTCACGGCTGACATGTGCTCCCTTGTGAGTCTTTGTTTCCATGGTTACAACATAAACACACAACATAAGTGCTACCTTCAAATAGTTCCCTGCAGAAGTCATACACTGTTGCGGTAATGACGATAATGTTGGGGATGATAATATATTGATCAGGAATATTCATAGTTACAAATAAGAAAGTAAAC
Organism: Megaleporinus macrocephalus; assembly: GCA_021613375.1. NCBI lineage: Eukaryota > Metazoa > Chordata > Actinopteri > Characiformes > Anostomidae > Megaleporinus > Megaleporinus macrocephalus. Next base: position 4,354,770 of record CM038706.1, on the reverse strand, counting down.
AGTACATTTAGTGAAACTCATATTGTGATCTTTTTCATAAATTGATCATTTTTAGTATTTTATTGGGGCCCAGAAGTTTTAAAGTCTGGGTTGGGGACAAGGCCAAAGTAGCAAAATATTGATGTTTAAATCATTATAAAAAATGGAAATCATAATTATTTTGGTGTGTATTTTTTGGTGATGAAAGGAATAATCTTTTTAATATCTAAAATGTTTGTTTTGTAATAAAGTAATTTTAACACAAATTTAGAACCTAGGGATGTAAAAGTTCCCCTAATTGAAGAATCACCCATTAATGCCCATAGTTTGAGAACAGGGTGTCCAGCAAGTTGAAATAAATGTGATGGCCAGGTGTCCACATACTTTTGTTCATACAGTAAATGTAGTGTCTGCAGATGTGCATGTAGTGAATAAAATTACTAAAAACTAAATACACACATATACATGTGTTTAGACAGTTACTCATAGTTTAGTTGCTGAAATGTAAACTTTAAATACAGAACCAACTCAAACAGAATGTAAGAAGAAGGAGAGAAAAAGAAAGACAGGAGAGGATAAGATTCAAGCTGGAAACAAATAAAGGAAAGAGAAAAGTAATGGAGACAGAGAGGAACAGAATGAAGAAGAGGATGGAATAAGACAGACAGAGAAAGCAGTAGTGAAAGGGGGGAGAGCGAGAATGAATGATTCAGTGAATAAAGAATGAACAAATGAAGAGAGAGGACAGAGAGATAGACTGAGAGAACAACACTACAGAAAATTAAACCAGAGAGGGTGAGAGAGGAAAGAAAGAAAAAAGAGAGATAGAAAGAAAGACAAAGGCAGAGTGACAGATTAAAGAAAGAAAGAAGAGATAAAGAGAGTATGTAAGAGAAAGGAATGGAGAGAGAGGTGAGAGAGAGAATAAAGAATAAGAGAGTGGTAGTCAGCATCAAAGATGGAAAGAAAGAAAAGAAAGAAAGAAAGGGGAGAAACAGAAAGAGTTTGTATGTGAGAGGCAGGTAGACACACACAGAGAGAGAAATAAGCAAGAAAGAAAGAAAGAAAGAAAGAAAGAAAGAAAGAAAGAAAGAAAGAAAGAAAGAAAGAAAGAAAGAAGAGACAGAGGGGAAGACAAAGTGAGAGAGAGAAAGAAAGAAGAGACAGAAACACAGAGAGAGAGAGATACACAGAGAGAGACAGAAAGAGAGAAACAGAGAAACTGAGAGAGAGAGAGAGAGAGAGAGAGAGAGTTAGAGAGAGAGAGAGAGAGAGAGGACAGAAGACTATGAGGACTCTCTCTCAGGTGTGAGTGATCAGTTGAATTAGCGGAGTGTGTGAGTGTGTAATCTCTTTCACAGTGGACTGGATGTGATTGACCGTTGTTTATTAATGCCCTCTCCCAGAAGAACCATGATTAGTAGAGGATTATTCTGTCAGAGAGAAGAGTGGAGCCATGCATATTAACCACACACACACACACACACACACACACACACACACACACACACACACACACACACAGTTAGTGAGTTCATCCATAGGTTTCCAATGATCTTTGAATTACTGTAGCTACATGATATTACACCTACACCCAAACCTAAACATGTATTCAAACCTGAACCTAACCTTAACCTCAGTATCCAAATCTCAACCAAACCTAAACCTGTATCCAAACCTGAACCTAACCTTAACCTCAGTATCCAAATCTCAACCAAACATTAACCTCAGTATCCAAATCTCAACCAAACCTTAACCTCAGTATCCAAATCTCAACCTAACCTTAACCTTAGTATCCAAACCTAAACACAACCTTAACCTCAGTATCCAAATCTCAACCAAACCTCAACCTCAGTATCCAAACCTAAACCTAACCTTAACCTCAGTATCCAAATCTCAACCAAACCTCAACCTCAGTATCCAAATCTCAACCAAACCTCAACCTCAGTATCCAAACCTAAACCTAACCTTAACCTCAGTATCCAAACCTAAACCTAACCTTAACCTCAGTATCCAAACCTAAACCCAACCTTAACCTCAGTATCCAAACCTAAACCCACCCTTAACCTCAGTATCCAAACCTAAACCTAACCTTAACCTCAGTATCCAAACCTAAACCAAACCTTAACCTCAGTATCCAAACCTAAACCTAACCTTAACCTCAGTATCCAAACCTAAACCTAACCTTAACCTCAGTATCCAAACCTAAACCTAACCTTAACCTCAGTATCCAAACCTAAACCTAACCTTAACCTCAGTATCCAAATCTCAACCAAACCTTAACCTCAGTATCCAAACCTAAACCTAACCTCAACCTCAGTATCCAAACCTAAACCAAACCTTAACCTCAGTATCCAAATCTCAACCAAACCTTAACCTCAGTATCCAAATCTCAACCAAACCTCAACCTCAGTATCCAAACCTAAACCTAACCTTAACCTCAGTATCCAAATCTCAACCAAACCTTAACCTCAGTATCCAAATCTCAACCAAACCTCAACCTCAGTATCCAAACCTAAACCTAACCTCAACCTCAGTATCCAAACCTAAACCTAACCTTAACCTCAGTATCCAAATCTCAACCAAACCTTAACCTCAGTATCCAAACCTAAACCTAACCTCAACCTTAGTATCCAAATCTCAACCAAACCTTAACCTCAGTATCCAAACCTAAACCTAACCTTAACCTCAGTATCCAAACCTAAACCCAACCTTAACCTCAGTATCCAAACCTAGACCTGAACAATGCAACTGAACTTTTATATTGTTCTACTCTTGTAAGAGCATGTGGTCCACAGAAATATACCACCACAAGAACACATACACACACAAACAGTAACACACTGATATTGATCATGACCAGAAGAGTTCAATCTCAATCAGGTGAGTAATTACACAGTACAGTGCAGGTATTATGAAATATTAAGTTGTTTAATAAGTCATGGATCACTCGTCATCGATCACATCTGTATCACTCCTGAGGTGTAAAGCGTGTATTTCCATAATCGTGCAGCGGCGGTGAAGCTCTCTCTATGTTGATGTATTACATCGACTCGAACCCGTGGTAGTTTTATGGTCTCAGACGCTGCGGAACGCCTGGAAAAATCAATAAAATACTAAAACAGCGGCGTGCAGTTCAGTGAGGAATGATGCCATTTTAACCGAGGAGGTATACATTAACCACACGGCCATATTTCTAAAAGTACTGAGAACGGAAAGCAAAAACAAGAAAGCGGCAGTAAAGTCTCCTTACTGCTTCAGCTGCTCGGAGCTTTCGCTGAAGGACCTTTCCACGCTGCTCAATAGCAATGGCATTATCCAAAGGTCAATACGATTAACAAGAGTCTGAATGAAGATTCGATTGCACAGAGATCAAAGCAAAGAAGAATTTGATAAAGGCCTGCCGGAGCCGCGTGGTGGGACGAGGCCGGGTTCAGGCCGAGATCTTTCCACGGAGCGCTTAAAGAAACACACTGAACTGCAATTACCCCGTACCGAGGCTAACTGAGCAGGGTAGCACACCGAGGGAACGAGATCCACAGAGCTTATTAGCTTCTTCTCCAGTTCCAACGGCTGCTAAAAGCTGTTTACTCAGGTTAGGTTATGACCAGGTACCTACTTTTCTTGGAAAGGCGGAGATTCACAGCTGTCCCTGCAATATTAACTCAAGTCAGAATCCGTGCGGGAAGAGTGGCCGGAGTTCACACTTCAGGAATATGTTATTGTTGAAAAAGTGAAAGTAGACCAGAGAAAAGAAGTACGTAGTGATGAATCAGGAATTTAGTACATTCAAGTTTGATAGGCTCTAATTGTGGGAGCACTTCAATATCCAGAACTGAGAAGTTCAATACCAGAAAAGAATTCAATCTTTCTTAACGTCTCAATGAAACTACAAGACACAATAGACTCGTTTCAGCCAGTTTCAAACCAGTAAACAGAGAGTTTATATCTAAACACTTATTAACTTTACTTCAGCCACAGTGCAGCTGACGTCTCGTATACATTAGAATTCAGAGGGGACCGTCAAGGTCTTCTTCGCCCTCTCAGAGGGCCTAAAATATTCACACACAAACACACACACACACACACACATATATATAATTGTATTTAATCTACTTACAGTTTGATAATCAACATCTAAACAATTATAAAAATATAGATAAATAAATTATTCAAGCTTGTCTATTCAATCTGTGTTGGAGCGTGAGGGGTTAAGTAGAAGCCTGTGAGTCTGTGCCGAGGCTTAAGGGTCACAATTCGCTACTGTTAGAATTAATTGCTATTCATAGCAAGAGACGATGTTAGCCTGCTGTATGCTGCGCCAAAGCCTAGCATCGCCATTAACGTTACTATGATGGACTCATTTCATTACAGAACTAGAATTTAAGTAACTTATATGTGTATTTGAAAAATAGCTCCACCCTTTTCTTCTTCTTTGCTGCCATCCTCACTCACTTTTCACACCCATGTGTCTCCCATTTGGAATAGAATACATCCATGTATACACCTCAATCTGAATAGACTAGTCTGATTCAGGTCATTCCGATTATAACTTCTATCTGATTGAAGGAGGCGGATAATCCTATAAATAATCTGTTTAATAGAAGAATAGTATCTGTGTAAATGCCTGTATCTGATTACATTCCCAGTCGGAAAGTTTAAATACGTTCTGTACATGTACTGTAGCTTCATAGAGGACGTTGGTAGAAGTTCATGATTCAAACCTGAGTCTGCCGTCATTTTAACTCACTCAGGTAACCATACTTCACCAACTTCTGACTGACCTCGCCTGATGCTTGTTGTCATGGTAATGTTTACACCAAGACGTACTCTACGCATGCATGCTATTTTGGATCTGATTACTTGTAGTGTGTATGTAAACGGAGATTTTCATGAGAGTGTTGAGTAACGTGAGCCTCAGTCTTAATCTAGAATTAGAATTAATTTAATCTGGTTAGAGAAAATCTCTGCATGTAAACACAGCCAATGGGTGTCACAGCTTCCCTTCCAGTTCTGGCTATGGAGTCTCACGTGACAGCAGGGAAAAGCTCAGCCAATCATATTGGCCATATGTGTTACAGGGAGGTAGGACTCCAGTATAGAACATGAGTTAACCCTTTCTGCACCCCTAGGTTAATAAGACACTGACAAATCATGTTTTATTTTGGGGAGGATTCAATTATTGGTGGGGACAAATCAATAATCGCTGGATATTGGTGGGGACACGTCACTCCCATGCTAATTTGACGCCCTTGCATTTTTAGGAATTAGGTCCCCTTTAAATATGTCCAAGTCAATGAAGTGCAATAAAAGAGATTCCACTGTGTTTGCAAGTCAAACCAAATAAATAAAATATGTTGTGCTTAGAACAGGACGTCCCATATCACTCTACTACTACTACAGAGACATCAGCCTTGTGATTGGTCAGGAAATGCTTACTAAAGGTTAGGACCACATGGAAAGGAGAGAAACTTCATCAACACTGTTCCTTCATCCCTTTATCATCACCAACACTGTTCCTTAATCCCTTTATCATCACCAACACTGTTCCTTAATCCCTTTATCATCACCAACACTGTTCCTTAATCCCTTTATCATCACCAACATCATCACCAACACTGTTCCTTCATCCCTTCATTCCTTTATCATCACCAACACTGTTCCTTCATCCCTTCATTCCTTTATCATCACAAACACTGTTCCTTCATCCCTTCATTCATTTATCATCACAAACACTGTTCCTTCATCCCTTCATTCATTTATCATCACAAACACTGTTCCTTCATCCCTTCATTCATTTATCATCACCAACACTGTTCCTTCATCCCTTTATTCCTTTATCATCACCAACACTGTTCCTTCATCCCTTTATCATCACCAACACTGTTCCTTCATCCCTTTATTCCTTTATCATCACCAACACTGTTCCTTCATCCCTTCATTCATTTATCATCACAAACACTGTTCCTTCATCCCTTCATTCCTTTATAATCACCAACACTGTTTCTTCATCCCTTCATTCCTTTATTATTATCAACACTGTTCCTTCATCTCTTCATTCCTTTATCATCACCAACACTGTTCCTTCATCCCTTCATTCCTTTATCATCACCAACACTGGAAGTTAAATAAATATAACTAGACCAGCTTTAGTGGATTTAATTGATGAGCTGAGCCGAGAAGGTGAAAGCAGTATGGATCAACAAAATTGAAAGAAAGTCATATAACTGGCAGAATTGCATTCTATAATTCAGGCAAGAATGATTTTGTTGAGTGCACAGAATATTTCTGCTTGTGGTGAGAAGTAATTACTCAAAAGAAAAGGTATTTCAAGGTATATGTGTTGAGGGAGAACCGGCAGGCTGAAATATCTGTTTACAAAGCTGCAGGTACAGATAGCGGGAGCGCTGAGAGACGGTGTCAAGGCAAAGCAATTACCCCCTGAAACAGATGAACAGGATAAAGAGCAGTGGACGGTCATCTGAGTCCAATATGCGCTTGTTCTGACTTCTGTTTCCACAGTGACCAGATTGGCTGGTGAACTGTGGCCAGAAATCTCAGTGCGCACAGCCCGACAATCAAGCTCACACACACACACACACACACACACACACACACACACACACACACAAATCCGTACGCACCACATTCACATACCTTTCAGAGGCGGTTCAGGCCAGACTCGCAGCGGCCGCTCTGTGTTTGTGAATTGGAGAAGCTGAGGTGCTGCGTGAGAACCAGACCTCCATCCCACACGGTCTTTGGCTCTACCTTTCAGCAGAGATGGGGACTCAAGTCAGCGACTTGGAGTCATGCCACGTTCCAGTCGCATTTTAATGGACTCGGATTCAGCTTTAATGACTTTAATGCTGAAAAAAAAGTCAATTTGGACCTTAATGCTGTAAACGTCAAGAAAAGCTTAAATAATAAAAAAATAATAATCCTAGTAATAATGAATTATAATAAAGTCATATCAAGTTTTCAAAATTATTAGGCCTGTACTGTGTATATTAAAACTACAACAACAAAGTGAGTCTTGTCACACATGCAGTGTTAAAACAAGCACAGCTCCATTTCAGTGAGGTTCAGTGGGCAGAGCAAATCAGCTATACAAACCAACTGCTATCATCCAATCAGCAACCTGCTTATTGTATGTTCAGATACTTGGATCCAGCAATAAGCTTAATGGACGTGGATAGAATTGCAAGAGAAAATAGTTTCCTGGAGATCAGACTGAATTGAGGGAGATCAGACTGAATTGAGGGAGATCAGACTGAACTGAGGGAGATCAGACTGAACTGAGGGAGATCAGACTGAACTGAGGGAGATCAGACTGAACTGAGGGAGATCAGACTGAATTAAGGGAGATCAGACTGAGATCTGAATGATGGGTTTTCAATTTTACCATCAGAAACTTTTAAATTATGTAGAAATTAAATATAATTAAGTCTAAGAGTGTGACTTTATACTTTATAATGAAATTCTAGTGAAAAGCATTACTTTGTAAAACTAAAAACAAAAAAATTAAGATGGCAAAAGCGCAAAATTGAAGAATATATATATATATATATATACATATACAAACACACACATAGATATATGTCCCATAACACAATACTCAACTTGAACCCCAGAGACTCTACTCAGACTTACTCAGTCAACAAATCACTCTCACTTGGTATTACTTGGTGGATCTCAGTCTGACTAAACAATAAATATAAAAAATTTGAAGATCTATATCTGCTTGTTAAGACGTGATGTATCAACTTTACGTCCCGGTTCAAGCCTCTACTGTGTTGGCTCAAGCACGCCGCAGTGCTATATTCCTCGTTTAAATGATCCAAAACTATTCGACTGTCATAACCTAGATAACGGTGGCACCCCTTGGTTAAAGCCAAACTGTCTCTTGGTGAATTCCATTAACATACACTAAGGGGTTTTATAAGCTGGTCTGGGAACCAACATCTTAGTCAGGGGTTTCAGACTGAATGGCGGGAGGTCGGACTAAACTGCGGGAGGTCGGACTGAACTATGGAAGCTTGGACGGAATTGCCGGAGATGGGACGAAATTGTGGGAGATCAGGCGGAACTGCAGGAGATCAGACTGAACTACGAGAGGTGGGACTGAGTTGCGGGAAGTCGGAGTGAACTACAGGAGATCAGACTGAGTTGCTGGAGATCGGACAGAAGCGTGGGAGTCTCCCAGCCAATGTGGGAGAGATGACAGCCCTGGGGTTTTAAATGTGAGACGAGATTGAAGAGAGGTCGTGCTGCTGCATTCTGGATCAGTTGCAATAACCTGATGGCCCACAGAGGAAGACCAGTCAGGGACGAACCGCAGTAGCCAAGCAC